>BMAO01021321.1:0-21782 GCA_019973975.1 Trichonephila clavata
ACATGAGTACTATATTGTTTTGATTTTGTTATGACTTTAAGTCAAAACAGTCTTTTTCTTGACTTTAGAATTAAAGTTTTCACCTATTTTGTTTAAAAAAGTATGTGCCTTGTTTTTAATATAAGGCTTTTATAGGAATTTAGCGAAAAAATGTGAACCTTTTTTTTGGACGGATTACTTTAAAAAACAAATTTAAGGTATGTGGCTACCTTCCGAGCATTTTATTGAAACACATTTTCAACTAAAAAAAAACACTTTTTTCTTTAAAAAGGATGTGCATAGAACTAGGAATTAAGGTTAAAGTGTAGTATAGGGGGGGGGGAGGGCCTTGGTGATGTCAAATTTTTTTGGTGACCAAAATCGATCGCCAAGCTACTTCACTTAGCGATAGGTTTCCCGAATCCAGAATGAATTCATCTCACCATAATATCTATATAAAAATCCAAAGAAAAATCGCCAAATCGAAAGCCCCCCCCCCCTATATTACACTTCAGTCAGGAATTAAAATACAATTCCACAAAATTTTAAATTATTTTGGATAGATTGGGAATTTTTAGTGAAAAATTGCAGTTACAGTAAACCTTGTATTGAAAATTCTAATTAATATATTCAAATAATATAAAACTGCACAAAAATACAACATTATCTGTGCCTAGAGCGATAAAATTTATAATATTTTTTGAAATTTGTCAATTTTTTAAAAAAAACATGTTTTTTTTTCTCACAAATTGTATGTGCAATAAAATGCATAAATACATACATAGAGATTATAGTCTATAATACAAATAAAAATTTTCTGAAAATTTCAATTCAATATCTTAAAAAGAAATCCATTTGTGAACTTTACTGTGAAGCCAAAAAACATAGTTTCTCAGACAATGCTTTTAAAGATTTAAATACAATATGAAAAATGTTCTACTCGTTGTACATTTCTTAAACTCACCATATTTATAGCTCAAACTCTTTAGCTTCATGTTTAACTAATTTTTTAACCCTTTTGCTGTTTTCTGGAGAGTTTTATAGATTATAAAATTGTTGAGTTTAGTAAAATTTTCATGAAAAATAGCAATGAGGATCTTTTACACAAAATTCTAATGAATGTATTCAAATAATATTTACACAGCACATAAATATTGGAACATCTTTATATGTATTAGGAATTAAAAGTTTTTTAAATATGCCAAATTTTATGCAAAAACTCGATTTTTTAAAAATTAATGATTTTTTTTCATTTAAATGCAATGAAGTACATAAATACAGTGAACCCCAAAAGTGTTCGTACACTTGCAGTTCCCTATAAAATTTAATGATTTCGACTAATAAAAATTAATGTATAGAAATTGTAATTTTTTTATGATATCTGCAACTTGTTCTTAATGGAATGACATAATTATTTTTTTAAAAGTAGTATAACTATTATTTTAAAAATTAATAATCAAAAAGCTACTGAAAAATTACGCCACAAAAGTTTTCGTACACTTAACAAAAATCTCAACATAGTTTTAAATATTGTATTTCTTTCTTAATTTAGAACTTAGTAGGATATCTTTTAGTGTCCACAACAACTTTTAAACATCTTGGTATAGATTTAATCAGTTTTTTGTAATTTCTGCATCGATTTACCTCCATGCTTCTGTGATTATTGTTTTTACTTCCCATTATGTGTTTATATGTCATGTTTTCTTTTTATTTTAAATCTAGTTCTCCCCAAATATGCTCTGCTGGGCTAAATAAATTGATTGAGGAGGTGTTTTCACAAAATTTTGGGGCAGTTATAAAAACACCGGCGGTGTACATTGAGAGCATCATTATCCTGTTATAAAATGAAGTCATATTCAATATCAAATTTTGGACAGACAATTTAAAATTTCTCTTTAAAATATTTGACTAAAGCTCATGATTCTCAATACCATCAAAAATTACCTAAATCTGTAGCTGATTTACGCCCCCATACAAGAACACTTCCACTTCCATGGTTCATTCATCCCTCTAGATTCTTGTGACTAAGTTTCAGAAAATTCAAAATTGTCAGGAAAGTGATTGGGATGACAGAAAATTCAACATTTTTGGTTCTGATGGGCATATAATAGTTTTAAAGGAAAAAATGAGGCATTTAATTCCGTGAATTTATGTGGAACAAGAGCTCCTCCAACTCCATGCTTTAACACAGAGGTGTTCTTGCAGGGGAGGGTGGGTGTAAATAGGCTTCAGGATTAGGTAATTTGGTATTTTTTTATGGTATTTAGAATCATGAGCTCTATTTAAATATTTTAAAGAGAAATTTTAAATTATCCTCTCAAGATTTGGATATTTTAGACGACTTCATTTTTTAACAGGATAATGACGCCAGGCGAACTGCTCTCAACGTACACTGCTGGTGTCTCTAAAACTGTACCCAAAATTTTGAAAACACGTTCTCAATCAATTTATTTAGCCCAGCAGAGCATATTTAGGAAGAACTAGATTTATAAAGTAAAAAGAAAACATGACATATAAACACATAATGGAAAGTAAAAACAATAATCACTGAAGCATGGAGGTAAATCCATGCAAAAATTACAAAAAACTGATTAAATTTCAAGACATTTAAGACAAGACATTTAAAAGTTGTTGTGGACACTAAAAGATATCCTACTAAGTTCTAAATTAAGAAAGAAATATATGATATTTATATATATATATAAAGCTATGTTGAGATTTTTGTTAAGTGTACGAAGACTTTAGTGGCGTAATTTTTCAGTAGCTTTTTGGTTATTATTTTTCAAAAATAATAGTTATACTATTTTTAAAAAAAATAATTATGTCATTCCGCCAAGAACAAGTTGCAGATATAAAAAAATTACAATTCCAAAATATTAATTTTTATTAGTCGGAAACAATAAATCTTATATGAAATTGCAAGTGTACGAACACTTTTTGGGTCCACTGTATATACACAGAGATTAGATTTTGATTCATAACACAGATACAACTAAATAAAACATGTTCTAAAAATTTAAATTCAATATCTTAAAAATATTTTATGTAGGGATCAGCATCTGGTTTTGTTAACTCCAATTCCAGTTTACTAATTATGCTATAAATTTGCTTCTAGATATCGTAGAAACAAAAATAGAGTGTTTTATGGAATCTGAAATGTATTGGCTATAAAATAAAAACACAAAAGTAATTTTGAAAATTTTCACCAAAACTGCGAATTTTGGGTAGTCACATATCTTAATGAAATTTACTTGATTCATAATAAGTCATATTGTTTGATTTTTTGGGCACTTGCTTATAGGCAAATAATAATTTAAGTATTCCTTTGCTACATTGGAATAGTTTAATTTTCATATTGAACTTTAAAATAGCTTGCATGTCTTGAAAAAGGCAAGCCTACAAAATAAATTTTTGTTTTCAATTAGTAATCTTTTTAAGAGACTAATTTCTTGTAGATTTTAAAGAACTTTTCTAGCTTTTGGTAAACTTATGGAAAATGTCTTAAAAGTTCTCATAAAGAAATTATTTCAATACATTTATTTTATGGTTCCTTTATTGTGACTATAGTGTTTTGTTTATTTGGATGAAAATAAATGAAGTATTTATATCAGATTCTTTGTATTTAACCCAAAATAAATATATTTTATACTTTTTCTCATTAAAGAAAGGTAGAGAAGAATTATATTCTTACCGTAAAATCTGTCATATCATGCATACCATCGTATAACACGCACTTATACTTTCAAGTAGCAATTTTTAATTTCTATGTTTATTTGCTGTATAATGTGCACCCCCTTTTTCATGAAGAAACCTGAGATATATGTGAGCCATGCTCTTAAAGTTTGAAAGTCATTTATTCTAAGCTTTAGTAAAAAATAGTATACATCTAGAAGTGCAACCTTTCAAGTTCATAAGGAACGAAATTTCTTTTAAATGAACAACATTTCAATCTATGTAGAAATCTAATTTTTTTCCTATGCTCACGTTTTTTTAAAGCTTTCATTTTTATACCTGGCATGTAACATGCACACGTTAAATTCAATCTTATTTTTTGTGTTAAAAGTGTACATCATACGCCAAATTTTACAATGCATATTACCACAACAATGACAATGTTCAAGATAACTTGTTAAGTTGGTGACCCTGATTTTGCATGAGTCGTATGCGCCAGATTGACAACCATGTGTTTATTACATATAATTTCGACAATATGGTTGCAAAAATATGTAAGTACCAAAAATTAATACGGCTTGGGTACAAAAACTCCTATTTGCAGGTATGTTGTACACAAGTGGGAAAAACATAAGAAATCTTGGTACTTATGCATTATCGCAACCAACTGGCGACATATATGAAATGAAACACCTGTTTGCCAATTCAGCACATACAACTCACAGGAAATTGGAGGATACTTGCATATTATCGCCAATCCTAAATAACTCGCTGAGTTGGCCACCCTGATTTCCTATGTGTGGTACATGCTGAATTGGCAACCAAGGGCTTAATTTCATATAATGTCACCAATAGGTTGCAATAAGACACAAGTACCAATGGGGGTTGCCAACTAGGCAAGTTATTATTAGATTTGGCATTTGTTGTGATAATACCTAAGTGCTGAAATCAGTAGTCTGACACACATGAAGACCCAAAAATTTAAAATATAGTTTTAAAAAACACTCTTTTATCGAACTAAAATCTCAATATAAGAATAAATGATTAAGGAGAGAATGTCATTGTGGTAAAAGCGTGGGGGCCTTTGTACTACATTTTTACACTAACTCTGCATTTTGGAATAGAACTAGTAAGAAATTATAACAATATTGAGCACCCCACACC
Source organism: Trichonephila clavata (assembly GCA_019973975.1). NCBI lineage: Eukaryota > Metazoa > Arthropoda > Arachnida > Araneae > Nephilidae > Trichonephila > Trichonephila clavata. Next base: position 4,816 of record BMAO01021321.1, read on the forward strand.
TTTATACGCAGTTATTATTTTTCCGGTTTCAATTTCTTTATTTCTTTCTGCTTCTTTTCTTGGCATTTCTAAATACCTTGTGTTCTATTTCTTTAAATCCTGGCACTCATATTTTTCTAATTTGTTTTCTATAAAAAATTACTTACATTTTTGCTTTTTAATGTAATTCCTTTTTTGCCAGGAATAAGCCATCTTTTAAATTATTTTCATTTTGAGTTCGCAGTGGGAGACTCTCATCATTGATTGAAAACTATCGGATGGCAAAATTTTATTTGCAGCGATTTTAAAACCACTTCTAAAATATATTTAATGTGTAGTGTACTGATAACAAATTAGTTCCTGTATATATATATATATATATATTGTTCCAATGTGTGATATTTTTTGAACTGTTGTTTTATCCTTCATGTGTAATATTTATAAAATTGTATTTTTTAAACCTTTAACTTGTTTCTAAATTATGAATGCTTTATTTTTAATTTGCATTAATTTCATTTCTGCTTGTTAGCATTAATCTTCATTTTTAATATTTCCACTCATAATTTATTTTAAATTTTGCACATAGTTCAGAATTTTTCTCTTTTTTTATATGTATATGTTTTTGTGGATAAAAATTAATCTATGAATTTAATACATTTTGCACTTTCTGCCAAAGACCATTGGTTTCACATTTTTTAGACTTTATCGTCATGTTCTAAATACTCATATGGGCGTAGCATAACACTACATGTGTTATGCTAAATTTTGTAGATAGCCATTTAGAAAACTATATAATTATGAACAACATTTGTAAAAATTTTACTCTAATGAGGAAAATTTCAAAATTCCTCTCAGAACCAGCTATTTATAAATTCTTCAGTAAATAATTTAGATGACTCACATATCCTAACATGTAATTTATTTGAAACAACACTGTTTGAAAGGCATTTTCACTCACATTTCATAACTCAAAGACATGATTTGATGGAAAAAAAAAGTTGTTTATTTATGTACTTTTATACACCAGAACCTATATTTAAAATGATAATTCAATGTATATTATATTAAACAGCTGTTCTGCACAAATAAGGATGGAGTTGACTATAATATAGATTAGATACTGTTTATAAAAAAAATCAATATATATAAAAAAATAAGTTATTGAAGAAAACATGTTTCAAAAATTTCACTTATATTCTTGTTAATTTTTGTAATGTATATATGTATGTGTATAATTTCCAGAATAAATATTTCAACAATATGATTTTGGTTTGTTTTATTTTTCTTGTTAACAGTGAATAATTGAAAAAAGGTATTGAAAATAAAATTCTGTACACCAAGTAAAATTGCTAAATTATGATTCTATTGGTCCTTATGATGTTATTTTTTCTTCTGAATGGGTGCTGAAAACTTCTCTAAAAGCTCTTTCCAGTAGGTTAAAAACTAAATGTGTTTTGTTAATGCAAAAATGTACTGTTAGAGTTGTTTTTACATTCTTCTAAGGACTAAAATTTTTAAGTATTTTAATTAAAAAAAACATTAAGTTAAAAACTATTATATTTGTTCTGTTTGGTGAAAGGAAAGTGTAAAATCAGTTGTATAACAAAAAACGAGCTTAATTTGTAATATAGCAATGCATTTTCTTTATTTCCAAGTGGATAGGTTTCTATTTAAACAAAACAATTGATATAAAGAGTACTTACACACTTGGGCCTAATGAGTGTTACTTTAGTCAAAAGGTTTTTTTCTTCAGGTTACATAATATGTAAAAAAGCTATTTCTTTCTGGCATTGTTTTGAAATTTTTACTTAGAAAAATCTGTTATTTATAATAATGTTTCCTAGATATTTCGAATAACTTATTATTGAAGGGCTGAATTTTTTTAAATAAAATTTAATTTTCTGCTTGTATATGATTTTAAGGAAACAATATAATGCTTCTAGAGAAACATAAATATAAATAATGAATCAAATTGCTTCTGGAACTAGTTCAAAATGCATACACATTTGTTAAACGATAACATCGAATTTATTTTTGCAGTTTTCAAAGATTTATATTTGCGGTATAAGTTCGAAGACATGTAATTTGTGATCAAATAATAGTTGCATTTTTTTTCTCGAAAAGTAATATTTTTGTTGATACTTGCGTTTTGTCGCCACCGTATTGGCGACATTATATAAAACGAAGAACATGGTTGCTAATTCAGCACGTAGGACACATGCGAAATCGTTACTGCCAAAATTTGGCGAGTTATCTTTAACTTAGGCACTTTCGCGATAATATGCGAGTATCTTTTTGTTACACACAATAAATGTAAAATGAATTTTAATTTCGAAGTTAAGTGTAAAAATTTTATGAAATGAAAGTTAAAAAATACTTTAGATGAAGAAAATGAAAATTTACAACTTAGGTAATCACATTTTTAAATCCCTTAAGATTTGGGTTAATAAATATTTTTCTGTTAAAAATTCATATTAGATACAATAGTACCGAAAATAAATGCTATACATACTCATTTTATTGTTTTAAACTCCTATTTGATACATTAACAGATTCAAATACGAGTGCATTATATACTCATATCGATCTTTCATTCTCAAAAATTTGATCCCGTAACAGGTTCAAAAATGAGAATGTACTTGTGTCTCAATATGAGAATATGCGATTCTCAAATCTGAGTAAGCGTGCATCGGAGCTATTTTGAGAATGTGAAGTACTCAAAAGTGTGTGTGTGTGTGAGCTGTTTGCTCTCAGTTTTGAATATCGTTTCTCGCAGTGTACTAAAACAGAAAAGAGAGGAAGAAGCCATATTGGGGATGTGTGAGTGGGGTCTCAGTTTTCCGTGATTTTTGAGGTTTTCTATTTGGATGGCCGCTGAATAATCATTCTGACCGATAGTAAAATACGTTGCTCTTCTTAGTCCCTTTTGAAATTTAGAGTAGGAACCTTTACTTCTTATAGGACTTACGAAACTTTCTGAAACATGCTAGGAATATTTTTTTTGTGAGAGAAGGGGATAAAAAAATAAAAATAAAAATTTCCCCCAAAAGACACCATACTCACTAATTACATTGAATTTATTTTTATAACGAATTTATAGAAAACTGTGAGGATTTATTTGTAAATTATATGCCAGCGTAATTCTAGAAAATGCAACATATAATGTTCTATGGTACCACATATTTATTCGATAAGAGTAAAATTACTTCATACTGTTAGTCCATTTTTAATACAACAGATTAAAACACTGCTGATTACATACTAACAGAACAGATTACATACTGCAGATTTTCACTGCTGTAAATATACCTATTCTTCTGTTTCGTTCCCCTCAATATTCATATAGCGCAGTGGTCTTCAAACTGTGTTCCATGGATCCCTGGGACTCCAAAGGTTACTCAAGTCATAATAAAAAATCGAAAAAAGGGGATTATTAATGTGTATGCAAAATGGATTTATGTTCTTTATGATGTTTGTATAACAGAAATACAAACATCTTAAAGAAATGAGCTTTGGAAAAAAAGCTCATTCCTTCATTAAAATCGAAAATCTTATTTGTATACAAGAACTTAATTTCCAATACTTTTATAAAGATATATTATATCATAAATTAATATTAAACCGGTTTTTTTATATGTACTACCTACTAGATTGTGAATATCATATTGTTTACTCTACCGGGACCAACAAAACAATTTTATTCACGTCAATACATTGTTTTTGCACAAGTAAATCGTTTTTTAATGATAGATGCACCCCCCCCCCCCATTTGTAGATAGAAACACCTATAATGAAGGAGAGGGAATCAACTTATTGACATTTGAAAAAATTCGACGGTAAAATCTATATTTAAAGAAGAACAGTTCCTAAATTTAAGTTGCAAATTCATGCGAAATACATAGGATTTACACAGGAAATACACAGTTAGAAACGAATAAAGGGTTCATAAATTATCAGAGCTCCACGAGTTGAAAAAGGAAGGAAGCCATTTTAGACCTCTCCCATGGTCAAGATTCAATGTGTAGCGTCATGGACTCGGTAGACTGTGGACGCTCAGCTTATCATTAAAAAATACTTTTTATTGTGATCTAAATAACTGTTTGTGTTAAAACATTCAGAAGATCACTGGGAAGAGAAAAAAAAGTCACTTTCAGGTGCTAGTTCTATTTAGCCAGCCAGTTGCATCCGTATCCACTCCTTATCCGGGTATCAGGTCTTCAGGATACGGAGTACGAAAATAAGATAGCCGAATTTCTCTACCACGCTCACTCGACTCGCGCTTTCTTCCTAGACCGCAGGATTCCGTCTCAGAGGTCGATCTCTCTACCGCGAGCACTCGCCTCGCGCTTCCTTATTAGTCCACCAGATACCTGTCTCAGGAGTCGATCCCCTCTTTTTTTTCCGATTCGATTAACGTCATGGGGATATGGATCATGGCTGATCCTCCTTCCCCTATCTGAAGAATATTTGAGCCTGAAGTGGTGAACCTGGCTGGAGAAAAAGTCTTCCCTGAAGAAAGTAGAGGTGATCCGATTGGTCTCAGGAGTCGATCCCCTCTTTAGCCGGGTCGACCCTTTTAAACTCCAGGGTGGGTCAACTCCACGTCCTTCATCAACCCCCATTGGCAGGCATCAAGGTTTTGCACCCTGCACCTCGGTCTCGTTAACCCACCATTGGTGCAGATATAACAATGGCTCGAGTCCCTCTCAAAAGTTTCCGGTGACAAGAGCCATCTGACATCTGGTTCTCGAACCAACTCACCGCCTTTTCCTCTTTTGATGTTACCCGCCGCCGTCTGCTAAGACGCCAGCCTTTTAAGACGGACAATCACTGCCTATGGACGAAAAATAATACAGTAATGCCCAGTCCATAGTGTTAACAGTTACACCGGCGCCGACAGTCCAGATGTCCTACAAAGCACAATGACGCCAAGGCCACGTGCTCTCCAGCTGTAGTATGCATCATGAATTAGGGAGATTTCTCCTTTGTGACTACGTCACAAATGCCATTCCAACGCTATTTTACCCCCCCCCCCAAATATAACTAGTATTTCATTTCCTAGTCCTACGACTGTGACCCTCTTCACCCTTAAGAGAAGGGGGGGGGGAGATTCTATTTCAGGAGAGAAATTCATTGCCTTTTTCGAAATCTTTAGACAAATATTTGTGCCAAAAACCCTCGCCTGTACCAACCGCAAAAAACTAAAAGTGACTGATATAGCATTTAAAATAAAATATATATAGGATCGAATGATTTTTTGATTTACGTCAAACTTTAAAGCTGCAATAAAACTATCGACAACCTCGTAATTTTGAACTTCAGTCAAGGGACGAGGACAATACCTAAGCTTGCATCCCAGTTTTTAATCCCACGTCCCCCCCCCAACATGAGTACTTTGAGCCTCGGCCCCCTCTATGGAGTGGCACTAGAACTCGAACCCATGACTTGAACATCGCTACGCCGACCACGAGTGCATAACCATGACCCTCTCGGATACTGTGATCATCTATATCAGTGATGGCGAACCTATGACCCATGGGTCAAACACTGACCCACGCAAGCTTTTTAACTGACCCACGACCGCTAGGTAACTACTTATTTATTTACGTGGTATATTTAAATTTTCTAATTTGTGTGAATTATTTATATTCTATTTGTATTTTTGAAGCCCTGCATTGACACAAAAGCATTTTAAATGCTGTGTATAACCTTAGAATGATCATTATAGTTCCAAAGTTACTTAAATGACAACTAATGTATATGGAAGTATGTAGTATTTGAAATAAAACAGTGAGTGTTTACAAAGTATCAAATAAAGTGTATATTTCTACTCAGAATTTTAAAAAAAAATATCGTCAAACCAAAGCAAATAACCATATTTAAAGCACTTTCTTCGGATAAAATGCCCTTTTGTATGGTTATTTTCAGTTACGTTTGTTGAAAGAGACTTCCATAGCACTTGTATCGTCCCCTGCCTGTTTCACCTCTTGAGGCGCCAATGTGCTCCATGCGTATGTCTGTTATTCTCAATACTAGCAATTTTTGGCTCGCAGTTTAAGGCGCGAACCTCTTGAACTGAGGTAAAATGGGCTCCTTTTAAGCAATATTTAACTGTAGGAAATAAAAAAAGTAGCATGGGGCCAAATCAGGTGAATGAGGAGGATGCCCAATCACAGTAATGTTTTTGCTGGTCAGAAACTGCTTGACAGATAGGGCCGTGTGAGCGGGTGATTTGTCTTGGTGCAACAGCCATTCATCACTCCCCAATTCTGGCCTTTTTTTCCTTAATTTTTTCACGAAATCTCTTAAGTACTTCGATGTAGTAGTGCTGATCAACAGCCTGATCACTTGTGAGAGTGGGAATTCACTCATATCACGAATTTTGGCAACGTTTTGGTTTGTAATTGCTGACCTTGGCCGCCCAGCAGGTTCATCATCATCCACACTGACCCATCTTTCCTGAAAACTTCTTATGCCATTCAAACACTTGCACACGGCAATGTTTCATCTACTTAAGCCTAGGTTAATATTTGAAATGTTTCCGTCGATAATTTCTGAAGTTTCTCAAGAAACTTGATGTTGATCTGGCATTTTCCCGGCAGGATGCAATTGCACGCGTTTCACTCAAAGACGCAGTACTTCTAACTGGCGTGATCGATTAAGGCGAAACTGGCCACGTGAATAGAGAAGGAGCCTTAGGATGAGTCACCAAAACAGTTGTTGAAAACTCAACTCTTTTATCAAGCTACACACTTAGTCTCGTTTTATGTGTGTGTGTTACACCTTGTATAATGTTAAAAGATATTTTGAATCGTTGCATTTCGATCTCGGCACATCAACAGATGAAGAAAGAAATTTACAAAAGATAAAGGAGAATTTTTCTCTCAAAGCAGTGTTTTAAAAAAAATTTGGCTGCAAAAAATAACATCACAGTTGTGCTAGTTTCCAAGTTGCCCATTGCATTGCTCCTCACGAGAAACTTTTTTCAGATAGAGAATTTGTAAAAGAATCGTTTTTAGAATGTAGTCCTACATTGTTTGTTGATTTTAAAGAAAAAGGCTTGATTATAAAGCGTATAAATGAGTTAGCTATAAGTCGCAATATAATTAAAGATCCAATATTAGAATAAGAAAAAAATATTTTTTCGCTAATACATAATGAATTAAATTATGCAGAGAAATGTATTCAATTGCTTTATATGAGAGTAATAATGTTATGCACAATTAGCAATTTTTGCTCGGTATAAGTATGGAAATATATAATGAATGAAGAGTTAATAAAACTAATGCTATTGAAAGGGAAATGTACCGGTGCTTGATATTTTTAAAGAATTTGATATTGCACTTAAAAAAATGGATATTGACCTTCAGAAAATAGTTTCTGTTACAACAGACCGTGCACCCAGTATGGTATTGAAAAACATTGGTTTTATTCAGCATCTTAAGCAAAATATTTCGCATTCTCTGATTAATATCATTGTTAAGCCCACCAGCAAGATATTTGTGCGAAGCATGGTTTAAAAACATTTTCCAGTGTAATGTCAGTTGTAATAAAAATAATCCACTTTATAAACGCAAGAGCTCTTTATAAATGACAATCAGCACAATTCTTAGAGGAAATTGAATGCCAATATTCAGGGAATTTCGCATACAACAATGTGCGATAGCTTAGTTTCGGTCAAGTCCTTAAATGCTTTGTAATGTTATTAAAAGTATTTAAGCTTTTTTTTTATTGAAAAAGAGAATATTTTCGATGAATTATCCAATCTACATTGGTTAAATAATTTAATGTTTTTTTGCGACAGCATTTTAATGAACTGAATAAAAACTTCAAGAGCATGGACTAATATTTTCAATGATGTTTGAAAACATCAAAATATTTATGACGGAGAACTTTACATCTTTGCTAAGGATTTGGAAATGAAAATAAAGAAGTATTTTCCTCAGTGATAAAAACATTTTCAAAGCACAATAACTTTGAAAATTACGTTCCCATTTAAAAAAATGCAATTAAAAAATATGCAATGATTATTCATTAAATAAAGAATGCTTTTAAGGTTAGATTCAATCAATTTAAAAGTTTGGAAAATACATTTCACTTTATTTTATATCCGTACAAACCAGAATTTGAAACAATGTTAACCGAATTTATGTGACTAGGTATCGATAATTTACAAAAGGAGTCAGTTGAATTTCGAAGCAGCGCAATGTGGAAGACACAATTTGAAGACTTGATTTCTGAAGTAGACGCAAAACTCTGAATATTGATCCCGCAGTAAAAATCGAAAATATTATATTAAACGTATGGGATTCCTTACCAAATAAATTAATATCAATGAAAACTCTAGTTAATGTGCTCTTTTGACAATGTTTGGGTCCACATATTCGTATGAAAAATTGTTTTCTTCAATGAATTTGAAAAATCTAATAGAAATTGACTTGACAGGGAATTAATAAGCTGTAAAATGCTTTAAGCAAATAAATACGAAATATGAACCCAATATTAAAAAACTTTCTGAAATTAAACAGTAAAAGATATTTCATTATATACTTTCTTATCAATTTTTTTATACATATATATGTCTATATATTAATAAATAATATTTCATAAGATATATTGTATGTAATTTTCGTTATTCTTGTTCATTTAAACACTTATTGCCATTTACACACTAAACACCAAAGAATTTTGAACCCCACTAAAAATTTTCAAATCGTCAAACCATGCCCAATTTTACCCGTTAAGCCCCAATTGAATTTTTTAAAAGATTTTTAGTTTTAAAAATACCTAGCTAAAAATTTTTAAGCTTAACTCGGGTGCAAATGGGCATTAGTGGCCCACGAGCTAGTACTAAATAAATTATGAACATAATTTGACCCACGTCTCAAAAAGGTTGCCATCCCTGACCTGTATCTTCTTGAACAGGATATCGCAAGAACTGCACGCGATATATTGCGTTGCATATTTTCTGGATTCCTGCATAAAATGAAGCCATTTTACCAAATATGCATGAAAATTAAATAAGCTTATGGTTTTCCAACGTTATAAATATTAAATTTATGTTATAATATACTAAAATCAATAACTGTATAAGACTTAAAACTAGTATTTTAATCTCTTTATATGTGCAGCTTAAAACATAAAATGTCTATTAGAACACAACGTTTTTATCAACGTTGATATATTACAGAATTTGTACTGAAAAACGATCCTTTCACACCTTATTCCAAAACATCATAAAGATGCTCAATAGGATTAGAGAATGTGCTTTTAGGTGGCCAATTTACGACAGAAAAGTCAGATGAAAGCTCATCTAATCAGTAGCCAACCGGGACTTGAGAGAGGGTACAGTTGTCTTGCTGGAAAGCTCCCTTATCGTACGGATAACAGAATGATTACCCAGCCACTGTACCTACAGAGTTGCATTGAGGGAGGCTGGTACATGCACCAAAGATCACAAACAGTGCCACGAGAAAACATCCCAGACCATAATTGAACCACCCTGCTTTCCATCGGCGTTAAGTAGTCGGAATAGAGACTCATCACTTCATGCTACTCGTTCCCAGTCCTCTACATACTCCAGTCTCTTTTCTCTCTTGTGCAGGCAAAACGTACAGCCCGATGGCGAGCATTGATACTCTTGTAGGTCAATGGCTCCCGAAACTTATACATTGAAGCGACTGTTGTACAGTCCGTTTACTGACTGTACGACTGGCACTGTCATTCAACTGGGTGGTAATTTGAGCTAATGTTTGGCTTCGATGGCTACGTACAATATGCCTTAGCCGTCTCTCACCACGCGCTGTCAAGGCTAATTGTCCTTTGCAGTTTGCCCGATCGCAAGTTTTTTTTGTCCACCATCCATGCATTCTTTGTATACTCTTGACCTTGAAAATCCTAGCTGTTTGATGACTTCGAAAATTGAATGGCCCATGAGTCACGCTCCTACGATTTGTCCGCGATCGAAGACGCCTAAATCAGGTAGTTTACCCATACAGGCAATTCCAACAACTAATTCAGAATAACCACAGTACGCGCTATATATGCTGTTCCACAGTGCCCTCACTTGAGGAAAAATTATGCGCAGCGCTACACAATTTGCATAGTCCTTGTTATTCCTAATTCATTGGCTCTTTAGTGTATTTTGTTTTAAAGTATCCGTACACCTTCAAAACGTCATTTTCGCCAAAATTTTCGATTTTTAAATTTTGATGCTATTTTAAAATTTGAGCTTTTTCTTTAAAATGGTGCTTAAATTTTGTTTCTATCTTATTTAGAACCTAAATTATGGGGATTTGAATTTCGGTAGTTACTTTTTGAAACCGGAAGTAGAAGTCTGCATTCCGGAAGTTGAAAAAATGTTTGTTTACATTTTTATTTTTCAAATTTTAATTTAAATATGCAATAGTAGGAAATTTATATCCTTTAAAATATGAATTTGAGTTTTCAGAATCTCCAAAAATATAATTGGCAACAGATTTTTACTAATATTTTTATCCAGAATCTGGCAGGAAAAAAGTGTGTGTTATTGTTTGTTTACATTTGCTTACCATTGCGCAGCTCTTTATAAGTTTCTGTTTAATCCTTTTTTACTGCTGAAAACATTAATTTTTTTTTCATTTAAAATGGTAAAACTAAACTTAGAATAAGTGCAAATAGAAAGTGTCAATTTCGTGTGAATGGATATAGTAATAAAAATTTCAAAAATTGCAGCTCAACATCTACCAATGCTAGTTCCTCGAAAATTAAAATGCATGCTTTTTTGATGAAGAAATAGCAGAAAATGAAAGTAATGCCACATACCAGTAACATAATTATGGACATAGAAGTCCTTTTAAAAATTTCTTTACAACTTTGTTGCTCAAGATGTTACCAAGAAGTTTTACTGCTTTCTGAGGATTTTAGATATGGTTTGTACTCAAATTTTGTTATTAGGTCTAAACATTGTATATTTTACCTAGGGGTTTCTAGTTCAAAGAAAACTTTAAGCTGTCCTGAAACAAATACAAGATTTTTTTATGGTATGAGACAAATTGGTAAAGGTTTTTCTGGTGGGTTTAAATTATGTGATACGTTAAATTTACCCAGGCTCAGTAAAACTGTGTACACTAATCATGAGAGCAAACTCATGTCTGTGATTTCAGAAGTTAGTGAACTATCAATGTAAATGTAGCTTCTGAACTGTTAGTTCTACATCCTTCTAAAAATAAAATAGTTGAATGTGGTGTTTCAGTTGGTAGAATGTGGCAGCGTAGGGTTACACTTCCATGAATGGGTGTGTCGCAGCTTCATCAGTTGACACTGGTAAAATAGGGGACATTGAAATTATGTCGTCATATTGTCCCACCTGTGTGTGTGCAGAAAGATTTCTAAAATGCTTAAAAGCATTGAGTCGGAAACTTTTGCAGCAGATCACATATGCCATAGCAATTTTTTAAGGTTTTGCATTACGAATGGAATCTGTTGGTGCTACTGTAATCTTTCAACATTCTATTGTGAAACGAGGCCGTAAACATGCGCACTGTTATGGTGACGGGGATTCTAAGGGCTTTATCAGTGTCAAATATACTTATGGGAAAGATAGCGTCGCAAAATATGAATGCATCGGTCATGTTCATAATAGAGTAGGTGCGAGATTGTGCAAACAAAAGTCAAAAAATAAAAACCTGCCTGGTAAAGGCAAACTCACCGACTCTTTTACTGCTTGATTGCAAAACTATTATGGGATTGCTGATCGTAGCGATGTTGGAAACCTCTCCGGACTTCAACAAAATGTTATTGCGGCCCTGTTTCATTGCTTATTAAGTGTCAAGAAACCCATGCATGCACAGCGTTTCATCGGAAAAGATTGTTGGTGCTACTACCAGCGAGCACTATCTTGTGGTCAAAAGAAAAATATAAAGGTTTATCCAATGAAGTATTAAACATGATTAAGCCTACATATTTAGAATTATGCATCTAAGAACTACTAACTAAATGCCTGCATGGCAAAACGCATAACTCAAAGGAGCGTTTTAATGGCATTATATGGCAGAAAGTACCGAAAAAAGTTTTCGTGTGCCTCAAAACTTTAAAATTTGGTGCATTGGATGCCGTTATACAATTTAATGATGGGTACAAGGGTTGTGTTGACATTTTTTAAAAAACTTAATATAACTCCTGGTTATTTTACTTTAAAATCATACAAACATCTTGACGTTAATAGAATTAACGATGCAGAATGTCATTCAACACCTAATATAAAGTAGCATAGAAAAGTTTTAAGAGCTACAAGGGGGGGGGGGAATCAATGTTTTAGAGAGGAAAGAGGGTGTTATTTAAAAATCGGGCATTTTAAGTATATCTAATTGGGTTTGATATTAAAAATTGCAGTTTAAAGTTTATTTATGATTTATCTCAAAATGCAATTTTTTAACGTATTGACATCTGACAACGTAAATATCAGAAAAAGTTGTGAACCAAATTACTTTAAATTTTACAAGTACATTTATTTTATAGATTTAAAGAACCCCTACCATTTCCATGATTATAAAGTTGATATGTTTTTAGTAACTAAGGTGTATATCATGTCTCGTAATAATTTTTTAGGGATTTTTCAATGCTCTTTTACTCGAACCTTGATAAAAATTGTAATAACTTGATTATCATCAGAAAAATAGTACCAGCCCTAAAAATTATGATGATCAACATGAAATTTACAGAAAAGTAATATTTTTGTTTACGTTTGAGTTATATGCGTTATTCTAATAATCAATTTAATTAATATTTTCACTATGTTTTTCTCCCTAAAATTATTTTTTGTGCTATAAGTAAAATATTAAATGTATTTTTCTTAGTTTGGAGTTATATTTCATCAGTAAAAAATATTTTAATAGCAAATATTACAGTTTCTCAAAAAATTTCTTCGAACGTGTACAGATACCTTAATTTTTTTCTTCCGCTGTGGCCTCGAGTGAAAATTTCGATAATCCAGAATTAAATCTTCCATTCAGAAAAGTCACTTTGAAAACAACAATGAAAATATCAGTGAATCAAAAAGGTATTCGAACAGCCACAGAATTCTTTTGTGTTGAAGTGAAAGTTGCGAGTGTTGTGGCAATTCAGAAGCAGAGTGGGGTGGTAATTCAGAAGTAGACTTCGTCATTTAAATGTGGATCAAAATTATGATGCGCAATGGATAGGGTCAAAGCACTTTTGTGTGTGTGTGTCAACGGAAATAAATATAACTCTGGAAATGTTTCTTACAACAAAAAACAAGCATGCATTGAATATTTAATATTTATGTATTGCTCATACTTATACCTAAATTTGATGTATTTTTAGAGATTTGAGGTTACATTATTTAACCTGAAGAAAAAAATATCCACAGGAATTTGCAAATGGTATAGTTATTAAATACAAGTATATTTGATCATTTTTGAAGGACTCTATTTTTTCAGTTACCAGCATCTGAATTAATTGTAATAAATTAATTCAGTGATAATAACTAGCGAAAATAGAGCTGTGCGAGTCATCTGACTTGTTTCTTTCCTCTTTTCACTAAAACGGTTCAGAGATTTGATCAAATCACTTACTTTTTTCAGGACATGAAAGAAATTGATTAGGGATTTAATTAAATTCCTAATTTCATTATTTATTTGCAACCTATATACATCGTTTTCCTTAATTACATTTATGGAAGCTACTGTGTATATGAAGTTAACTATATATATATCCTCGTGTATATAATAAATAATAGCAATGAATGAAGCGAGCATAATTTTTTATATAATTTAAAGAGTTTCATTTTAAGTCATATACAGCAAGAATCTTCAGAAATGCCACATCTTGTATTTGTTTCTAAGAAATTAATCACAAGATCTACGCATCAGATTGAAACTTAAGAACTCTTTTTAATTCTTGTGAATACGCTTCGAACTCTCAGTTGGAGTAAATGAGAGTTTTTTTTAACGTCGCTACAAAGCAACACAAGAGATAGTGGCTACCGCTTAATTTTGAACCTCGGTCAAATGACGAGGACAACACCGGAGCTGGCCCCCACCTCTTCGAACTTTCACACCAGGCCATCGTGAAGAATTTGAGACATGACATACAATGTGCATCAGCTCCTCCACGCGATTGGTCTTCAATGGTATCAGGCTCACGCGGGCCATGAGTTCATGACTTTAACCACCAGGCTACCGCGGCTACGCAGAAAAATTGTGAGATGTTATGGTAATCTGTTTGAATAACTCAGAAAAATGGTTATACTAAAAGACGTAGAATCAGTAGAGCCGAATAAAATCAAACAAAATGACAGAAAAAAAGGAGAGTGAACCTCAAAATTTCTAGCGAACTACGTTCCTTTATACGAGTTTTTTTTTAAATCAAAGAGTGCATTTAGTCTACTGAATGGCAACTATATTTGTGCTGACATTTCTATCTTCCTCCATCGTGAAGTAAAACTAATGGTATTCTGTACATAATCTACAAATTAGTTAAAAGTATGGTGTGGAGATTGCAGCAATGAAAAAGCACGTTTTCTTATCCATACATAACTTATTTATTTATCCAACGCCCATGCTTGGCTTCTAGATCATTTGATGGTCAGTCTTCCACTACCAACTGACGACCAGGGTCCAAAGTTCACTGTTCTATCATGCTCTAATACGCCACCCAACATATTCTTTTGAATTTGTCGATTTTCGGGAACAAAAAACAGCAAAAAATCAATTGAATGGAAAATCAGCTTTAATTAATAAAATTAATTATTAATAACAAATAATTAAATTTTACGTACTATATACATCGGATTATAATCAATCGAAAAAAAAATCAAGGGCTTTGGGGGAGAACAAAACCACTTCCCATTTTAAAAATAGCAGAACAACTCTCACAAGTAAGAAATTGACGGGATGTTGTAGATGTTTGGTGATCAATTCTAATAGCTTTGTCACAGAAAAAGCGATGTCATCAAAATACATGCTTAATCCATGAATAATGCATATTGCATTGATTTTTTGTAAGCTAATGCATCAATTTCAAATTATACAAGTCATAAATATTTCATTTTCTATACACAAGAGGGTATCATTTTTCTGTAGTTTCTGTTACAGCCAATATACAGGATGGCCATAATTAAACTGCAAGTGTTCAAGGGGTGGTGATAAGAAAACCACTGGGAAAATTCCAGTGAAATTTGGTATCTACACGTTTCGGAACATGAGCAAGTCAAATATGCAAAGAAAAAGAATCGCCATTTTCACCCGATAGATGGCGCTGTACTGTATTTCAACGCTCACCAGTGGCATATACATCTTCCAAAACCGATAGACAGAGCATAATGACATTCTAAAAGGCATATAAAAAATATAAAACATCAATTACAGCTGATCAAAATTCCATACAGTTTGCTTCAGAAATTAAATTTTTACAGTATCGTGTAATCAAAAATTAACGTCATTAAGATCACAAATTAAACAATCCATAAAGATGCTTTGGAAAACAACTAAACTATAATTTATTCAATGAAATTATCACATGATGTGCTCAATATGCGAACCACCAGATGCAACCACATGCTGAAAACGTAAAACAACATGGTCCACCGTTGCATTTAAAATCTCTGTTGTAACACATCTCATGTATCTCGTTATGCTAGATTTCAATTCCGCAACAGGCATGTCGTTCTCTATAAACCATACCTTTCATATGTTCCTACAGGGGAAAAAAAATTGCAAGGATTAAGGTCCTGTGAACGTGGGTCATGACTGACCATTATTCAATGTCGTCTTGTTTTTATACTGTTCGAGGCTTAAAATTTGCATTTATGCCGTCAATAAGCATTGAAACACGGCACAGTGCCGGGGTGAAATTTGCGATTTTTTTCTTTGCATATTTGACTTGCGCATGTTCTGAAACGTGTAGATACCAAATTTCACTGGAATATTTCCGGTAGTTTTCTCTCCAGCACCCCTTGAACACTTGTAGTTTATGGCCACCCTATACTTAGACCAGCACTGAATTCAATGTTTTGAAATATTTTAGATACATCCGTTTCTAATTTGCTCTCGTTTTGAAAGGAGAAACTCCTATTGGTCCGGCGATTGAATTCTAAGGCGATAGGAACCAGAATAAATAAATGAATTTTTAGTCGTCGTAAAACTTAATTTTTTGTTATGAATGAAAATAGCTCTAATAATTTTCTCTAATTTAATATTTGAATATTAAAAATTATGTCTTTAATTACTTTCTTAGCAGTCAATATTTGACAAAGAAATGCTAATTTCAAGTTCGAATTACTATTCTTTTGGAAAGATTTAACACGTAAATAAAAGCAAATACAGCATTTTAGAAGTTAATTAATATAAATAACTGCAGTTATATTCTCGTTACTTTTAACAGTCATTGTTTTTTAATTAGTGAAATAAATCCATCCATCTAAGTTTATTATTTACATAAAAAAATTCAAATTAAAGTTTCATACATAAGTTACATAAAGTTTCATGTACAGCTTCATCTTACTACTATATCTTGGATAACACACACTTTTTAAAAATTTTTACCAAACAAAATTTCCAAAAACAAAAATTACTTTAAATTTTATTTCCAGAATTGTGTGGCACTTTGTGAATAACATCTAGAAATATTTCATATCGACAGAAAATAGATTTCTTTATAAAACAGATATACATCTCAGGTTAAAAAAAGGCTATTTGCGTATAATTCATAATTCGTTCACAGCATCCGAAGTTTCACTTGAAATTTTGAAGAATTATAATTTGTACCCCTGTGTGAGTTTAATATAGTTAATATATTAAAAATAAATCACGTAAATTGATTGGAAAAAAATTTAAAATTTTAACTATAATTAGCATAGATTCATGCCAGAGTTTATATTATTGATTCGAATAAGAAAAAATCCGGTTTTAAATAAAATATCAAAATTTTGTTTACTTTACGTATTGCAACAAAATATTTAATAAAAGTGCATTCGAATTTTTGGAAAA
>BMAO01021322.1:0-130550 GCA_019973975.1 Trichonephila clavata
TATGCTATTGGCGGAAACGGATAAAAATGGATTCGAAATCTTTAACAACTATTTATAATATGGCCCGAGTTAATTATTTTATGATGTGTTCCGCATCTTTCATGAGAACTATTTGAAACTCTTAAGAATTTTCGAAGAATTAATACCCAAATATATATACCTGAAATTTCTTATTTTTTCATGAATGATTAGAGAAGCATAAAAAAGAAAACAATAGATCTAAATAAATGCAGATAACTTTATAAATTTAAAATTCTATGCTTTCAAATTTTCTGTTAATTGATAAATTAGCTGTTTCTTGTAAATCTGGAATGTGTGCTAATTATTATTCCATTACAGGTATACAATTTTATTTGAATGTCCTCAAAGTTCTCTTTTTTTTTAAAAGTTACAACTAAATTTTACTGAAAGTTTGTAAATAAACTGTTCATAATCGCCACGGGAGAAAATAAAATTCAAAACTAAATGCTTCTATGAAATCTATCAAATGACAAATGAAACTACTGAATATAAAAAAAAAAAAACCTGTTTCGAAAAATTTGTTAAACAATATACATTAACAGTATGTAATTATTTTTTTCAACATGTATTTGAATCGAATGAGGGAAATAATTATTATAAATTGCAAAAATTAACTAATTTACCCAAGCAGAATTAAATTTTAAATCAAAATTTGGTTGTAGATTGGACAAAGACATTCTTCTGCTATAATTTTGGGTTATTGTCAATACTGAAATATAGTTGTTCAAACTCTGGTTTTAAATAGTAAATATGATAACAAAATCATAAAAAAAAATCTACTAAATAATTGTGGCAAACAATTTTTTATTGTAGTTTATATATTAAGAAATATACAACAATAATTATTTATAAATTAAACTGTTCAGTGAGGTAAACAGGACGAAATTGCGAAAAAGAATGATAATTGATATAATTACCTTTTAATAGTTAAAAATCGCTACTTTATTAAGTTCTTTATGTTTTAAAATTGTTTAATGATAGTTAAGTTTTTTATAAATGGATTGCGTGTAAAGGGTTTTTTCATTAATCATGATTTCTTTCAAAATCTAATTTTTTATCATTAAAAAAAAAAGCGTATTCACACACGGCATATACCTTTAGGTTTGACAACGTTTGGAAACGGGATTTTGATATTTAATATGTCACCTGAATTAGAATGTACATATAAAATGGTTTCAAGGATATAATTACAATAAAAAATTATTTAAATGCAGTTTTTTTTGTGGCAATAAAAGAAGAAAACTGACATATTTTCAAAACAGTCTCCTTTTATGAATATATTACACACACACACACACACACACACACATATATATATATATATATATATATATAATATAATTTCATTATTTTTTACACTTATAAATTCATTAAACTCCCTGTAACTAATTTCAAGAAAAAGTTAATTCAAGTACTTTCACTCTTTTATAAAATTATTTAAATCTAAATTTTTATAAAAAAAATTAAAAGTAGAATACAATTGTTGTCTTCTCTTGTTATTAAATTATATAAAAATGTTGATAAATTGCTCAAGCTAAAAAAAAATCGTTCTCAAAATAAGCATATCAATAAACTAGGTTACATAAAAAGGCATCTTTTGCAATAAAATTACTAAACTTTTCAATCATTTTAATATACGAAGTCAATTACTGCAATCAGACATGCATAGTAAGAATTTTTTTAAAAAACGCTGTAAGCCGCCCATCAATTCATAAAACTTTCGAAAAATTTTTTAAATGTAAAAAAAACCTACTAAGTATACATTTGAAATTAATTTTCAAATGCTCTAATAATCTAGCTTTGATCCAGATAAAAGCATGAGGAAATATTGAGTACACACGCTATCTAATTGCAGGAATTTTTTCTGCCTTAATATGCTACAGATGATTAAATATAGAGACATTGTTTACGCTTTAGGAATGTATGCTTATTATTAAAATGCATAGCGAAAGTATATTTAATATTTACAAACTTGGGCGTTAGAAATTGAACTTGAATTCGAGTTATAAAAGATTTTTCAAAATTCTCGAATCATTGTTTTACATTGTGCATTTACTGATATATTAAATTATAAATCTCTTTCTAAATATAAAAAAGTTTTTCGAGATGATGTAATAAATCTATTTATTTTTATCTCGCGCATTCCAGAACAATAATAAAAATGAAGTAAGTCCTATTTATTGTTATGGTTCCAGGTTGTTATGCTACAGTTGTCACTGGTCTCTATTCGGATTGTTGTAATTTACTATCCTCTTGGGGAAAAATGGGTCTTTAAAATTTAACTTATTGAAAGCCTTCCTTCGAAGAAGAAAATGTGAGTAGGTAATTTAAGACTTGTATATGTTACCGGCAAGTATGAAATCCGGCATTCTATACAATGCCTAAATCTAGCCGGCAATGTATGAAATGTGATTCCTATTTCACATATTGCCTAGGCATTCTATAGAATGCCTAATGAGAAACCGGCAAAGTATGAAATACATCTCAGATTCATTTCGAATATTGTCAATTGGCAAGACATAAAACTTTTAACGCGTGTCTCAGGCTCAGAATCTGTTAGTTGTACATTGCTGTTTGTTCGGAAATGTCAAAATACTCAATTTTACTTAAACTTGTTCAACAAAAAATTGGTTTTTTTCCTGTGCTACCTGAAAATGGAGGAGCAAGCTATAGTGTTGGAGAAGAAGCCATGGTCTATAGCAGAGGTCGGCACCTATGTCACACGTGCCACATGTGGCACTCGGTACAATTCTCAGTGGCACTTTGCACTACTCAACAAATTTGTAAATTTTTGAATTGTTTCAAAAATGCTCTACTGTGTGGTTCGCTGAATCATATTGGTAGATTGGTTTGACACGCAACAGCTAAAATTTGCCGACCCATGGTTCCATAGACGTGAAACAACTATTCAACGGCTAGTTGCCCAAAATTCTAGTTGATTCTCCAAAAAAAAAAGGTTTTTTCTTAACTGAAATTACTTACTAGAAGTTAATAACTGATATAAAAAATGCTAAAATGACTACTAAGAAGGAACCCAGGGACTATTGGTTGCTGAATAGCTATGATGTGATGTTTGCGGAAAATAAAAGTAAACTCATTTAAACTGTTAAAGAAGGCATCAGTACTATAAAACAGTGGTCCCCAACCCTTGGTCCGTGGATCAAAGGGTATCAGGCCACTCAAGGAGCATTAAATTATTTCCATTATATTTACTGGGGTGTATTTTTCTCGTGTTTGTGCGACTTTCCATGGAAATCACTTTATATTTTATGTAAAATCACTTTATAATTATTTTTTGGTGCAACTGAATTTTACTCTGAAGGCATGTTTAAATACAATTAAATTATAAAATCAAAACAATTTAAAATATAAATAATCAACGTCTCACCCTCAGCGGGCTGCCGTAAAATTATCAAACGTTGACCGGTCCGGAAGAGAAAACTGTTGGAAAGAACTGCTATACAGTATTACGTCAGGATTCTTTTTCCCCCAATGGAGCTGCAGATTGGTATTTTTACCATTTTCAGACTACATTCCCAGGGCTGGTATCCCTTTTTAGTGCGGCACTATGTAGGCGATACCAATTGCCGCCGGTAATTTTGACACCCAGTTTGACGATGTGAACTTGTTCTAGAAATTTAATTTGCAAGAGCAAAATTAAATTCCGGATTCTGGGGATGTGATCGAATTCTGAAAGAACTTTCAACCAAATACAAAAATGTTAGACGTTATGATATTGAACTGTACATCCACCTACGTGAAACTTGCCAGAAAAAAACAGAAAATTATTTTAAAAAAAGGTATTGTAGTACAAAACTTCGATTTTTTTTACGAATGCCAATATATTGGCACTTGTAATGAGTGAGAAATAGGATGTTTCTATGAACTTGGAACTTCTGAAGGAATTTTAATACAAGTATATGCGAAATCACAATTTAACAATAATTTTTTTTAATGGCAGTCTCATTATTTTGTGAGAATAACATTTGTACTTTTAGGAATGTAAGTCACTGATATATAAAATCCTTATCATAACCTTTTTTCATACTTTGCCTAAATATCTTTAGGCATTCTATACAATGCCTAGGCAAAGTATCTAATAAATCTCAATATTTCATACTTTGCCTAAAAACGTCCGGCATTGTATAGAATGCCGGCATTTCATACTTTGCCGGTAACATATATAAGGATTAAACTTTCAAGTTAGAAAAAGAGGTTGTAGAGAGGTAACACTGCTACGGCTAGCAGTCATTGATTTAAACGTGAAGTGAGGCGTGGATACTTCGTAGCAAATTTCTGTAATATTAAACTTGACGATTTATCAATTAGGAATCAAATTAGATCAGCGACCCGCATACCTGCGGCCCGCCGAGCTTTTCTGAGTGGCCTACTCATAGCCCATTGCCCTAAGAAATTCAATTATTTTAGAACAATGTATTAAAATTTTAGCGGGAAATTTTCTAAATCAAGCAATCAATTCGGTCAATTTTTCTGTCAATGTCGTACGGGTGCGATTTGTAAGATTTTTTTTTCTATTTGAAACTGTAACGGTTAGTAATGACAAATAACAGTGAAATAGGGAATGAACTTTGAGAAGTGACCACATTTTATGGCTGAAACTGATTTTTTAATTATAAACAAATAATACTGATTTCACTCTGGAATTCAGTCAAAACTCCACTTTGTTGCTATTCTGTATTTGATAAATGAATGTTTGAAATAAAAATAAGAGAGGCTTTGTCAAAAAAAAAAATCAAATTATCAAACGTCTTGGCAGTTTTGTTTTATGAATGAAAGGGAATCGAAACTACCCCATAACTCAGTAAAAATTGCATAAAAACGAAGAAGATAATATTTTGATAAATATTTCACATTTTAAGAGTCCAATATTGCATTGGTCTTATGGTGTTTTTTCCCATTAATTCTCATGTAGCGGCCCGCATAAAATATCTGCTACATGTATGCGACCCGGCAGGGAAAAAGATTGAGAACCTTTTCCCTGCCGGGTTGAATAAGATTATTATTAGTCATTTATATGGCAGCGTAGAATTTTATGAAAATTTTCCTGAAAAGTAATTTTAGAACAAAATAAACAAATAAAGGTAACACTTTGTTTATGTCACTGTTACATGCATCCTTAAGAGTATTTATTCAGATCATTATTTGCCTTAAGAAATTCATTATTTGTATCGGGTTCCAGATATGCAAATAACTAGGTTTACATTACTACATTCCTCCATTCATTCAGTCGATTCATCAGTATAAACTAGTTATTATTGATTGATAGTAATGTCATTGAAAACTTATACATATCTCATGTATATCAAAAGTTGGTAGGGGTTTTCTACTTACATGATATTAAGGTGTCCAGCTACCCTAAATTTGTGAATTTTGCCAAAAAGTTGACAAATATTCTTATGATTTTATTTTATAGGCCATCTTGTTAGCTTTATAAAAAATACCAATATCATTTCCCTTTCACTAGAACGAAAACTATAAGCGTTGTAGTAAAAACAGATGCCATTACTTTAAGCAAGATGTCATACTTTAAAATGCGTTTTACTAGAAATGTGTGTTTTTTTAAATGCTCAAACATGGAGAGCCGATTGCTCAAAAAGTTTTGAAATAAGTAACTGAAATTTTTTGGTGTATGTTCTGTAAAATAGTAGAAGTGTTTTAACGTTCAGATTTATCAATCGCTGTTTTATTACAAAATGTACAGTCCCTTATGTGAATATAATCACTGTTTTTTTAAGCAATTTCATATAATAATAAAGATAAAGTGCTCTAGTTTCTGTAAAAATTAAAATATTTCTTATCCTGAAGGTCATTTCAAAAATGAGCAACATAGCAACACATCAGCATTAATAAAACTGAAAATTTGTTCATAAACTTTTGGTATTGAATGGGCCACGTTTATGTTATTTTTTTTTTCAATTTTTACCCATTTTATCCATACATTTTAGTAATAATAACTTCTTTTTATCTTCTTAATTTTTGTATTTTTTTTCTTAAAATGTACTAAACAAATCTAAAAACCACAAAAAAATCCCTATATCTCGATTTTTTTTTAAAGTTGTCGCAAGTAGTTGGATACTTAAATGAAAATAAACTCGTGATGTTTCTGTCTGAGATAAATCAGTTTAAAGTGTTTCTTTGCTCCTCATTGGGATGTAAATAAAAAGGAAAATAAAAGTTTAACTCAGGATTTTTTTAACTTATAGAGGGGGAGGGGGCTTTCAAAATTATATAAAGAAGAAATTTGGCTAAATTTGCATTTTTGACCGATTTTTGTCAGTTGCATCGTATTGTGTCTCCTCAACACAAATAAACTTTAAAAATTGAATTTAGTTTTAAGTATGGACAATGCTTAAATTGATTTTTTTTTAAAGTTAGAAAACGTGTTCTCTGAAGGTCTTACGCGGTTACAGTTTTCAAAATTAAATTAGATCTTAATCTTATTTATGAACTTTTTTTTTTTAATTTAAGGATTTTTTCGGGTTTTGAAAGACGATGCGTATTTTCAAAAATATTTTACAGTATTATTTAATAATTGAATAAGGGCACACACACGCTAAATTTTTTTATATTTAAAATAAAACTTTATTCGCGTATTGTGTGCTCCTTAGCAGCAAAAAATATTCCAACGTTGAAGTCGTTTTCGCTCAAAAACGTTTTAAATATTTTTTCATGTAAAAGCATTATTTATTTTTATTTTTATTTTAATTTTTATCACTATTACAGAGCACTTAAAAATTACTTCAAAAATCTGTAATCAATTCTGTACATATTTTATTTGCGTTTTTTTAAAATCATATCTATGGATTGAGTGAACTGTCATTTTTAAATGCATAACAAAAGAAATAAAATCCACTTTGAAAATCAACAAGAATTCTAATCTGCAAATTCCAAATTTCTGTTTCCTATTGGAAATTACCAGACCATGTCAAATATTCTCTCTCAATTTATTGGATGAGGAAATTTCTTTCCGATTTTCGTGTAGTAGCAACAGTGAAAATTTTTGCCTTATACCGGTACTTGTTGGAAACTGGTTATTTACTAATTTATACGAATTACATGGATTTTCGTAATGTTAATTTGTGTGTTTATTTTCCTCGTAGACATCTTAGACTATAAAGTTTAAATGCTATATCTTAAATTTTCAAAAAAACAAATCGTGAGAGATATATTCTTTCTCGGAAAAAACACGGAAAATAAATTTTTGATGCACAAGACAAAATAAATATGGAATATTCTTTTACAATAATGGCTTTGTAACTTAAAAGAAAGAATACCTTGATAAAAATAATTGCTACTAAAAAAATTCCTGGTCTATTTTTACGAATAATATTAACCTAAAAGCTTAACATAAATACCCTCCAATACATTTTTTTCTGAATGAATATTAAAGTAATTAAGTTTACCGATTTTTCCTCATTTGTTTATATTGCACTAGCTGGTATACCAGTTCTTCAGACGGGAATCGTAAAATTAAACAATACAAATTGAAAGATAAAGATATTTTTAATTTAATTTTACGTGAATAGTATAAATTAAACAAAAAAAAGCCTTTTGCATATCTCAGGTTAATAAAAAATTATATTTGTTAAATTTTAAGTCTGTAGGTCTAATTAGCTGATATAAAGGATTTATTTATTTATTTTTAAACCCTCGTAACTCTCTTGTAGGTTGATTTTTGAAAACACTTTCCTAAGATTATCTCTGATCAGCAAAAGTAGCACATTGTTACAAATTTTGTGTAATTAACGCTTAAAATAGAGTAAACAATTTTTATCTGGAAGTGTAATACGTTAATAGTATTAATTATATGTTAAAATTGTAATATTCGGAAGAAACGTCATTCCTTACATTATAATGTCGATTTAATGGAAACATAGCGAAATGTTGGCGATAGAGCCAATTTGGCATTATTTTTGGCGACTGATTGAACGGTGCAGAAGTTGATATGCTGTAGCACCCCTGGTGGGGGAGCTGCAACAAAGAGGATAGTACAAAACCCTTCCCCACAAAAAAAATACATATACATACACATACATGCGATTTTCGAAATGATCGGTTGAACGCTGTTGGAGTGAAGCGAGCTCATATATATAAACATCCATTTTTATATATACAGATTACCATGATAACAAAGCCAAAGCGAGAATGAGAGCTGTCACGAGATAAAAATTTGTGAGTGAAAATTTAAATGCACCCCATTATTTCTCCAAATAGATCGCTTAAACAGAAACTTCTAATCCCAGATTATAATTTTTTTAGAACTTCATATGCCATGCTTAATTTTCATCTATAACTTCTCACTAAGAAGGTTACTTAGAACATCTGGATAGAAGTGGTAAAGCCACTTAGTATTCACTTGGCCTCTGTTTTCTCTCAGCGTAAGTTCTGCCGATTGCTGGCTGAATAAAACCGTTTTTAAAAAGCTTGGTGTTGACTTGAAACGCGACACACACACACACACACACACACACACAAAAAAAAAACACACAAAAAAAAAAACACATATATATATATATATATATATATATATATATTACAAAAATATACAAAAAATAGTTATATACCTAAGATAACTATAGTCATGATAGAATAGATTTAGCCACAGAAATACTAAAGCAAACTCCTAGCCTTAGGAACCAGGAATGCAGGTTTAAACAATGTTTTTCGGCCAGCCAACCTTCACCTGAATTTGCCAATACTCTGAGCCATAGGGAAAGCTATAAATTTCTAGAGAGGTTTAACTATCATTATAGATAAAACTATAATCTATTAATGTAAAACGATAATATTATAGCCTGTAATAATTACTAAAATATTTAAAATCAAAGTTAAACTATTAGAAGACTTACCACGCGAATCATATTCGCCGGCTATGGACAATAACAGTATCGCATATAATTATTAAGTTTTGATAAAGTAGCATTAATACTATATATACACATTTAAAAACTCTATATTTTATTTTAAAATTTATAGAAAATAAAAGTACCACCAGACATATACAATGAATTTTTAAGAAAATATAATATTGTTAAATTACTTAGCTAGAGGCACCATCTATCTATAAACTTTACAACTAATAACTTTTTTAATTTAACTGTTAGGTAACTTATATATATATATATATATAATATACATACCTGCTCTTTCCTTCCGCAATGGCACGACAGTTCAGGGTGAGCATTAGTCTTCCTAAGAATTTCATTCTAGGCTGTCCTGTTCTTGGCCTGACTTTACCAGTTTCTAACATTTATAGTTTTCAGATCTTTTTCTAGGCAATCGATCCATCTGAGTCTTGATCTTTCTCTTTTTCTAGTACTATATGGACTGTTCACAAAGATCTTTTCCGTGACTCGATGGTCATCTAGCTTTATCATCCAGCTTGCCCTGCCCATTTTAACCCTTTTTTTGTATTGCAATGAATTTAACAATATCTGGTTCTTTAAAAAGTTTAAAATTCCTAAAAATTAGTTGTTCTTCTCTAAATATTATCACTTTTTAAACCTCCAAAAATGATTCTAAGAATTCTTCTTTCAAATATAACACGAGTTTGCTTGTCTTTCTCGGTCATTGTCCATGCGTATATGGAATATATGTCCATACATACATTTTTGAAGAAATATATATAGAGAGTCTATTATATTATATATATATAGAGAGAGAGAGATTCTCACTCATCCGATTTCTGGAACTATTTGACCTAGAGACTTGAAATCTGGCAGATGGGTTTCTTTTGTTAAGTCGATAAGCAGAGAATTACTAAGAGAAGAGTTTGTGGAAATTAACTCCCAAGGACGGGGGAAAGGTGTGATGAGACGTAATAGATAGCAAAAATTTCCTTTTTTTTTTTGAACTATTGGATCTACAGACTTGAAACTTTGCAGGCATTTTTCTTTTACTAAGTGGAGATCCGTTAAAAACGGGTTTTGTGTAAATAGACTGCTTAGGCAGTTTGTAAGAGGGGAGGGCGTAAAGGAAATGTACTTCCGCTTTAGAAATTCACGTCTAGTACTTTTTAAATCAAGTGAGGAGGGTTATAAAGATGTTTTTGAATACAATTGAAAGTTTCATGCTAGAGTTTAGATATCAGAAACTAAAAATAAACAATATACATTCATACAATACTACGAAGCACCCAGCGAAGCGTCTGGAAAACGGCTAATATTTCTATATTTTACAGTTTTTCCAATAAAAAAACCTCGAATGACACAATACAAAGCAATACAAAGTCTCATGAATTTCTGCTTAAATAATGCAAAATTAGATGATTTTATCGAATGTTTTTCTCTTTTTAATTTTTCATAATAATATTTAAAATATTATTCCATTTCTTTTGTTAAATCTAACTTATGTAATTACTTTGTTTTAAAATATCCACACATTGAAAATTTCGCCAATTTTTCCACCGTTTCATACATTTCAGCGGTTTAAGAATGAAATAAAAATAAAAATAAATAAATATTAAAATTTCGTAAAGTTTCTAAAAAGGCAAACGATTTAAAAAAATTAATTGCGAAGTTCTATTATATCTTGCACGTTTCAGAAAATAATGAATAAAACTGGCGAATAACTATATTGAAATTTGATCGTTTGCCAAATAAGCATATTTGGAGAATATTTTTATCTATACTACGCTTATAAAAATAAAGCAGATTATTATTTGAAGTACACTTAAAACTGTATATTTATTATTTTTACTCATTTATTGTCCAACAAAATTTAAAAGCTTATTTTAAAACATTTTTTATGTTATTAAAAATTTGCAGGCTTGTTTTGTTTTTGAGTAATCCTTTTTAGTTGGTTGGTTGAATTTATATGCACTTAGAATAACATATATATTGACTGTTGTAGGTATTCCGGGGTCACACACATTTCCGAAAGAAAGACCCGAGGACAAGAAAAGACGGTTATTTTTAAATTTTACGATGTTCTTTTTCATTTTATGTGAGTCATGTTTTACGTGTCACTAGTTGCTCAATTTGAAGAAAGTCACTTCTTCTTTCTCCTTTAACTGAATGTTTTACTTATTTTTGTGTCTCAGAGATGAAAAAATGTTGTTTAAATGAAGAAATCAATTTGTGTGCTTAGAAATTATATAATATTTTTTAAAACAGAGATAGCGTGTAATGATGTCTTCCGTACCATGAAATGTGTCACGTGTCTTATTTTAAATAGATTTAAAAATAAGATGAATGTTTGGTTTGTGATGTTGTGAAATGAAATTTTATTTCTCTTGGTGAACGCGAAATTAATTTTACTGTGCATTAAAAATAATTATACTTTTTTCTTTCAAAATAGTCATTAAAAAGTTCGTTAGTATATTAATCAAATTACATATTTTTTATACATTATTTACAGTATATCTTAATCAAATCATTATTTTTAGATCGTTTGAAGTCAATTTTATTTGCACAAATGTAGTTATACTCATCCTAACGTTTATTTTTGAAAAGTACTCGAAATCCTCCCCCTCCCCCTAATTAAAACCATTTTACAAAAGCTGTATTAAATCAAAGATCTCTGCAGATTTCCTAAAATTATAATGCGGTAGAAACTTTCTGAAAGAGATAAACTAAATTACATCGAATTATTGAAAAAGATAAAATAGGTTTAATTAAAAAAAAAACGATTTACATCAGAAAACATCGAAAAAACACTGTAAACATACTCGTGTTGCCAAACCAAAAATGAAAATTTTGAAACAATACTTTTCACGATGCTCAATTCTAAAAACAATTGTAATTCCGTTTTAAAAAATAAATACAATGATAAATAAATATAATTATAATAAAAGTGTATAACAATCCCAAAAAACTGCAGAGACAGATGTAACAGCATAGAATGTCATATCGCCGTCAGTTGGAAAAATCGCTTAGAAATTGAATTTTAAAAAATCTAAAACGAAATTCGGAAATATCATTGCGAGGTGCACATCACATGACTTGCTTCAACAGTCTGAATTTCAAGTGTCTGAGTCGTTCTGTTTTTGTGTTACATCTCGGAAACACATTAAAACTCGTTGTTTTATTAGTATAGATTTTTATTTTTTTTAAATGTAAAAGAGAGGAGAAGAGTACATTTTGTTTTCTTTTTCTAATTTTTTCATCTTCATTTAAAATTCCATTGAGTTTCTCATCTGTTTTTCATTTTTTAAACAAATGAAATTGGGAATAAAAAATAAACTATTTTATACAACTACTCCAAATGTAGGCAAATACAAAAAATTTAACTACTGAGTACTGAGCTCCAAGGTAAATAGCATTAAATATAGTCTATATTACATGGTTGCGTGGCAGGAGCGAACACATAACATTTCGTGGCTTTAGCGGACACTTTATAATTCATCGTGGTTTGAGCGGACACATCCCCCCCATCTTAGAACAGATTCGATTATTGAATTACAAGGATAAATACATTTTTGCCAATCAACTTTAATTTTAATTAAATTTTTAAGATATTAAGTGCGAATACACACTTTAAAAACATAGCGCAATGTAATAAAATAAAAACTTTCAGAGAAATATTTAAAAATAATAGAAAACTGTATTTTAGAGTCAAATAAATATTAGAACAGGTGCAATTACCATAAAATTAATTAGTTTCATTAATGTAAGTAAATATATAAAAACTAGAAGTAAAATCTACAAAACAGATACAAAAGTAAATACAAGAAAAATAAATACAAGTAACCAAATACTAACTAACCTTTATTATGAAGGCATAAATATCCTTTACCATTGGATTTAGTCCAACCTAGTTACAAAACTTAAAGATTTTAGGCATTTTTCTAAATTGTTTGATGTTTCGAATTCTTTTAAGAAGTTTTCAATTCTTACATCCAATTTTACATATGTTTTTTTTTTCCATTTTATTCCAGGATCGCCTATTTCTTTGGGTTTCAAATTAAAAAACACTTTTTGTGTTCTTCTTTTAGTATTTTAACTAAAAAGTGGATATTAGGCTGGTTTTTGCCAGTGATTGCATTTAATTTGGAATTCCACCCTTCTACTGTCCCTCTGGCTACGTAACCGTGGCTGCTCTAAGATGGGGGAAAGAATCTGTTCTAAGATGGGGGGGGATGTGTCCGCTCAAACCACGATGAGTTTTAAAGTGTCCGCTAAAGCCACGAAATGTTATATGTCCGCTCCTGCCACGCCACCATATTACGTACCTCATCTCAATTTTTTCAAGGTCACATTACGTGCTTGTCTACTCATTCTCATCTCACACATTTGCTTAATAATTCAACACTGACTCACCCACAATTTTTCTTTGTTTGTCAGTAAACTGCTTAGAAACGACGAAAAATGTGAAAACTTTTTAGGCAACTGACCGAAATTATCAGCTGTAGAACATCAAACTTTCACCTCTCTCACACCTGCTCAACAAATATGTTTTATTTTTACAGCGAAATCGTTGACGTCTTGTTTTCTCATGTGTAATGTTAATGCGTAGGCGAATTTTATGACTGTTATGTCATAAGAATACATTAAAACACACCACACTATCTCGCCTCATCTTCCAAACAAAATGATTGTGCTTAGCACTGGAGGAGAGAGCTTTAAGAACTGAAAATCTTGGATTTGTCATTGATTGATATAACCCTATGTTGATATTACTGTACAGAATGTTTTTTTCAATATAATATAGTTTAATAAAGAAAACACAGAAATTATAGAGGTTTGAGAGATCTAAGTTATAAAATAAAAACAACCTTATATAATATGTAATACAGTAGAATGTCGTTTATCCGAATCATTCGGGGCCGGACACCGTTCGGATAACCGAAAACCGAATGCGATCCATGCAGTATATGATACTGGACACTATACAAATATTGAAAATCATCACAGGCGGGAAACGTGCTTGAAGAAAAAGAAAAATAGGTGGAAAGTGTCGCAATTTTACCTTGATTGTGGAAAATAATCACTTATTTTTCACTGTACCATGATACATCTTCGTTTTTTCGCTGCAAGGTCTCTGATTCTCTTCAGCAGCAGTAGTTGAGTAGGACAACATTCTGATTGTTGTTCGTACCACTCCATAGCTGTCTCTAACGAAGAAAAGCATCAGCATTTGATGGACCCTCTCTACTTTCGTTGTTGTAGTCCTCGTCTTCATCCGTTTCATCGTCGACAGGGTAGTGTTCTTCTTGAACGGAAGTCACAATGTCGTCATTATTTAGCATTTGAAATCTACAGTCTTCTGCGTCGCATACCATCCAGGTTTCTAGATCAACAAAACTCAACAAAATAGCACGTATACACCCCTCTCTTGGAAACAAACTGACCTAATATTCCGTGCAGAATTTTTCTAAATCACACAACTGAAATTCCCTAAATATCCCTCACCTTGGGTTTTCCCGTCAATTTTGGCCGCACGCGAAACAACTGTTCAGCATTGCACTGTTTGAAAACGTATCCGGACTTTGGTTGGGATATTTGACGCTCCGGATAATAAACGCTCGGATAAACGACATTGGACATAACGTTGAAAATAAAGTAAATCAATAATCTCTTTTAAATTTTCTCAAAATATTTTTAAAGTATTTAATTATTCTATATTCAAAAATAATTAATTATTTTGTATTTCAATTAGTTAAGAAGGTCAGAAATAGTTGCTTTTATATATTTTTATGAACAAAATTTGTTTGATTTGATTTTTAATTTCGTCTCCCTGTGAAGCTACAATAGGGCTATTGGCAGTGGCCTAGGTCACGAACTTGTGGTTGTGTTGTCATGAATTCGAGTCTGTGCCGCTAAAGAATTGTCGTTTGTAGGAGGCCGTTGCACGCTCTATCTGTCTAGGCTCAAACGTTCTCCCTTTGGTGTAGTGTGGAAGTTAGGGGAAAGGGCTGCCAGCTCAAGAATCGTCCCAGCCATGACCATGGTTCAAGATTACGAGGTCCGTCACCAATAGCCCTCGTGCAACTTTGTAGTGCGACATTGATATAATTTAACCTCGTAATTTTGAACCACGGACATCTGAAGAGGGCAACACTGATCTGGCACCTTCTCTCCTGACTTCTACATCACGCCAATGAGAGGACTTAGAGGCTGGACAGATTTAACGTACATCAGTCCCTCTACACAGCGGATCTTCAGCTGAAGAAGGTTTCGAACCCGTGATTCGACAATGCTGGCCACGAGTTCGGGACCATTACCACTCAGCTATCCCGCGTTCAGGAAAATAATATATATATAGTCTTGATACACAGTTTTATTTTTTTTAAAGAAATTAATACTATTTCTTTGATTTTTTCCCCACGAATAGACTTTGACTGGAGTAAAGATTTAAAAGTAACAGATTTTTTTAATAAATATATGTGGAATATTTTTATCACACACACATGCGCATTCTGATAAAGAAAGCTACCTGTTTTATATCAAAGCATTAGCACACGTAAAAAAAAAATCTTTTTCATGAATTTTTTAGTTCCTTGAAGATAATTGTCTTAAAAATTTAAATAAATAAAAATAAAGAAAATCGAAGTACCTTTTCAAAGACAATTCCAAAATCGAAATCACTGTTATATAAAATGCATTAAAATTGCTCTTTTTAGGGATCAAATTTCTTCGAAAAAATATCGGGAAATAAATATATATATATATATAAAGCTGTTTTTCTAAAATAATGATTTAAACAAATAAATTATATAATTTTATAAAAGTTGAAAAAAGTGCATTCGATTTTTAACTGTAACTTTTAAATGAAAAATGCTAATTGTGGTATGTACCAAATGTAACCTACGAAAAAATTATTAAGTGCCAGTGGTACAAAATGAAATGGATGAGTATATTTTTATAACTGAAACAGGCTAGATTAATGTGGCGTCATATTCACATAACTGCAATCACTTGTTTTCATACAATCAGTTCATAAGTTCATGTGACGTCATAATCACATGATGCATGCAATCCTTTTTTCCCCCAGGCAATCATTTCTTGCACTTTGCTGTTGCCAACTTCTAATTTTTGCAGAAACTTTTTTTTAAAAAAAGTACATATTTGCCAACAATAACAAAGCACGTAGGTAAACAAAAAATACTTGACTTAAAAGTACACGAACACCCTAAGATTTTTTTTTTAATTTGAAAAACCTTTTGAAGGATTTTAATACTTAAATTTTTTTTAATGTCAGTTTTGAATTTAATGAAGAACATGGGCTTGACTTTATCTTGTAACCGTATATAAAGAATTTACCTCTTTGTAAATTAAAAACCTTAGTAACGTAGGAAATTTTAAATGAATTTTGCTCTCTTATATAAATACGTAATTACAAAGAAAAATATTTCTTGTAAAACAATCGTTTTCTAATACAGTATTCTCAACCTCTGGGCCTCGGACAGGTCCTAATCCGTGGCCATGGATCAAGAGGTACCGAACCCCACCAGGAACATCAAATTATTTCATTGTGGTGTATTTCTCTCGGGTTTGTGTGACTTTTCATGGAAATAACTGAATATTCCATGTTAAATCCCTTTATATTAATTTTTGGTTTAACTGTATTTTATTTTGAGGGAAATCAAATTAAAATCATTAAATCAAAACAATCTAAAATATAAACAATCAACGTTCCACCCTCAGCCGGCCGCGGTAAAATTATCAAACATTGACCGTTCGGCAGCAATAAGAAGGTCGGTATAAGCATTGTTCTAATAAAGGGTTATAATATATTAACGGAATCAAACAAGAGAGAGAGAATATTATGTTCGAAATTATTTGATTTGAGACCACAAATAACTTTTTAAAAATAATTTTATTTTAAAAACATCAGAAGTATTTCAATTTAAATTATTCAATAAAATCAAACACTTCCTTTAAAAAATTATTTAAATATCAGAGTCAAAAACCTCATTTCCCACGAACTAATTGGAAACTCATAATCTTCCCCGCGAAACATGCACTTGATATAAACACTACCACCTGTAGACCTTGCACTTTTTCTTGTCGGAAATTCCAACTGAGAATCAACCGCTAGACTCCTCCGCGCTATCCAAAAGCAACGTGACAGGTCAGGTCAAACGTACCTACCTTGCAAAGGAAAAATTCATGAAGAATTTGACCCAAAAGCTTTTTAATTTTATTCTTTTCAACCTTTTCGTTGTAAGTTCTTGAAGCAGCGTTCGCGAATACCGCTATTCATTACCGAACGTGCGAATTTTTCTCAAAGACGAGGTAACGTGCGTTGAAGAACACCCAGTTAAGAGGTGAGAAAATAGGAGATCTAATGATATATTTTCCTAATGAGCTGTGTGTGTATTCTTCTTGATTAAATATCGCTTGGATAAGCAGTTAGCTTCAGTTCTGTCTTTTGTGTTTTCTGAAACTAGGCCTATTTTTTATCGTTTTGTTCTTTGTTTTAAGAACTGAAAATCATTTCTAAAGCTAGATTGTGAAGGCCATTGATTGGAACTAAGTGTTTTGAAATTTGGCGTTGTTATTATTTTTTTTATTCCCTCATGGAAGTTAAAATGTATGGCACAGTTTTTTTTTTTTTGAAGACTTCTTCCCTGTGGTGCTGTCGTTTTGATGATATTTAGGCGCTGAACGATTATGATTTGAATCGATTTCGAAGACTTTTTTTTTCTTTCTCTTTTTAGTGTTGGTTTGAGATGTCCTATTTTCAAGCAAAAGATAATTTGAGAAACCACCGATGTTGATGATAGGATTGAAATTGATCTAGAAATAATAAATGTTGAATCTGAGAAGGATTTCAAAAACTGTGCGTTAAAAATTTAATGATTCGGTTTTCGATACAATAGAAAGTCAATGATTCTTGAAGTCGCATTTAGAATTCTAAAGGTAAAAAGTTACTTTTCCATTACACAGACGATAAAGTCGCCGAGAAGGATACATCGGATGCCAAATGGAATATTTTAAACTGAACGGATTGAAAAAAATTTAAAATGATGTTAAAATTCTTATTCCTTCGAAGTAAAAAAAGTTTTTAGAAACGAACTTTTTATTAATTAAAACCAGATTAAACGCATTAATATTTTTTTGTGTTATAAAAATGATATAAAGTCATTTATTTCTATATGTGAATAAACTTAAAATGATTATTTTGATAATTTCTGTTAGTAATTCTGTAAAATAATCTAAAAATACCCATTTAGATAAAACTTATTATATAACCCTGAGTTTTACACAGTTTTTTGTTTTGTTTCCCACAAGATTTGATATTATTATTTATTAATCTTTTAAACAAATGATCAAATAGGCTTCATAATCAATAACTGTAAAAATAACTATTAACCTTATTTTTATGATAATTAGAACTTTGCCACATTCGAATCCCCCCCCCCCCCTATTTTCTTATTTCTAAAGAATTTCTGAGATTCGAAAGTACATTCATTAAAAAAAAAATCAAAGTCACCAATTTTTTTAGGTAATAGTCTTATCTCATTGAAAAATGTGGTATTTGCTCCTTGATAAGTGAGAAAACGAAGGAAAAGTAATATTTTAACCGTTTTTTCTTTAAAAAAAATATTAAATCGGTATCAAACATTATAATTTTGTAAAAGAAAGTTAGGAAAGCTCTCTAATCTTCTCCACGGTCTGCGAATCAACTTTAAAAAAAATCAAATGTGACTATTAAATAGCCTGAATTAAAATAATGTTATGTTTTTGTTGCTTTCAAAATTCGTATAAAAATTTGGAATAAAAATTTAATCAAATGTCGGCTTTTTAAAAGTTTAACTTTCCAGACTTGTAGAATTAGAAACACTACTCATCCATATATCATGCACTAAAATTTTCGACAAAATATATTTTTAGAACAAAATTTAACTCTTTTAAATTACATATAGGATGTATACATATCTTTGTCACCTTTACAACAACGATCCAAATGAAAAGGAGTTAAAGCGTAAGAAAATAATTATTAAATTCAGCTTAAAGAGACATAGTCGTGATCTGCGTAAGTATCCAAAGTTGCAAAGTATTTAAATTAATTTGGTTAATTTTCAATAATTTTTATACAGAATTGCAGTTTTCTTTCTATTATTTAATAAATTCTGCTTAATCCGATTTTTCTACAAACAAAGTAACAGCAATCATGATTGGTGTAAAATAGCTATCTA
Organism: Trichonephila clavata; assembly: GCA_019973975.1. Taxonomy (NCBI): domain Eukaryota; kingdom Metazoa; phylum Arthropoda; class Arachnida; order Araneae; family Nephilidae; genus Trichonephila; species Trichonephila clavata. The sequence goes on from BMAO01021322.1 coordinate 19,127, forward strand.
TGTTCTTTCAAAACATCTAATTTTCCACAATAACTTCAAAACAAATAAATAAGAAAGGGTATGAAACAACATATCAATCGAACCAAATAATTTTATAAAAAGCTTTGATGATCTTCACTTTAGATTAAAATTTTATACTTTGAATACACAAATAAGTTGTTAAAAATTTATAACACAGTTCCGTACCGAATTGGTAGGAAAACCATTTAAAAAAGTAACTTTAAAATCTTTGGAAAATTCTGAGGGACAGTGTCAAATTTATATTTTAAGGAATAATGTTGTTATAATTTAATGTATATATGTAAACAAAATGTTCAAATGATTAGAATAATATTTTACTTTATATTTTCTGTACTGATAATGCACATTTGTAATCTTAAAAGTACAACCTAAATTATATATCGCGAGAAAGAATACGTATATTTTTTTAAAAAAATATCTGACAAACAATCATTTATTTGTGGTTGTAACTGTCTTCACCAGCTCAATCGATGTATATAAATACATCGTTAAGTCATTAAAAATAAAAATAATTTTTTTTTCATTTTTTTACTTTATTTTTATGAGTAAGTTTTGTCCGAAATAATTTTTTTAGAAATTTTTCATTCCGTTTGCGTATGATATTCAATTAATCACGCTGCTGTTTAATTATTACGTGTGTTTAATTTTATAAACATGTAGAATTCTTTTTGTTTTACACCTTGTTCTTTCTAATCACGAATCTGTCCATTATTAAGTAGTACTGATAGTAAATAGATCATTGTGTTTATTCTACAGACATATTTTACTTTAAAACCATGAGAAATATTTTTCATTTTGAAAGGATTTCTGTACACTATAGTATAATTCTCAGAGATAGCATTGTGTGTTTGTAGAAAGAAGATTCTAATGTTCTTGAATGGGAGTCTTTGTGGCTGTTTACCGTTATTTGGGTTCGTTTCTAACCGGAAATGTTATGTAAATCTAAGTACGCATAATTATTATAATGTTCTGATTCCTGAATAAAGACTATTAAAACAATAACGTATTATTTCATGAATCTTTCCAGTCGCCTTTTGTTAAACCCGCCGGTTTTACTATCTCTGTCCCATAAATCCATATAATAGTGGGACAAGTAAGTACTTTTTTAAGAAGCAATTTATATTATATATAAATATATTTTGTAAATTGCGATAAATTACAGCTACTTCAGACGATTTCTTTTCCTTGATTCTGACCAAAGAACAGTTTTTGTCAAGGTCGAAAACTTACTTCCTCAACGAAGACAAAAGAAAAGTATTATAATAGTCACCTTAAACTTTCTAAGAACAAATACTGCAATGCTGAGAACTCGCTTCGTTCTATGAAAATTCCATGCCATTAACATGATCGTGTATTTTTTTTTTCTTTTTCTTTTGGTTGTGTCTTTTGGCAGCAATTATTTGAGCAGACGATTTTACTTTATTCTGACGTTAGAAGGATGAAACAGCTGCAGGATAAAGAATTCTATTTCGTGAGTAAATATGTATTGCATAAAATAAAAATTACTTGCGTCGAAAGCTGACTTCAATAAATGTTTTTATGCGGGGTAAATATAAACACATAGTTTTTTTTTAGAACACCTACATACATTTTAATTTAAAAAGCATGTTTATAAATTATGATAAAAGTGTAGGTACATTCATTTCATATATTAGATAAACAAATAAATTTAAAAGCAAGTTTAATTGTTTATATGATCAAATCATGATTCATATATATTTGAAGACGTAAATTATATTCAAACAATCACGTTTAAATTAATTTTGGAAAAAATTATTTATCCTTATTTTTATGATATTAACTACCAAATATTTTAAACTATCACATATTCAGATATATAATAAGTTTAATCTTTACAATGAGCTCTTAAGAAATTATTCTTTTTGGTTAATTGCACTTCCAAAAAATGTAAATTAGAAATAACTGAACAAAACAATGCATATAACTTTATTTGATTTAAAAAAAAAATTATTTTGAAAATTGATATTTACCGTATTTACTCGAATCTAAGCCGGACTCCAAATTCTCAACAAGTCTTTGTGGAAAGTGAAAAATAGTGTAAGTTTAGAACCTGTAATTGCTCTAATTACCCCATTCAAAGCATTTTTTAATTCGATTATAAGCTGAAATCTATTTTCACTAGCTTTAATATCGGAAAAAAGTGCGGCTTAGATTCGAGTAAATACGGTGTGTGTATATTATGTTAAATATTTACATCAAAAAATTTTACATTAAAAAATATTATTATACTGATATATTCAAGATATATGTCTAAAATTCCGCATCTATGTCTAAAAATATTCTCCATAGATTTTTTAAAATTTTTTGAAAAATACAATTTGTTTTGAAATTTTGTATATTTTTTAATGAATAAAAACACTAAAACATTTGAAATAATAATTTCTGTGTCTTTGTACTCTTGTTATTATTTTAACCTCTAATATTTTTCGAGAAATTTTACACTTATCAATTATTAATAAAAATACGGGATGTAAAGAATAGATTTTTTTTTGAGATATATGCATAAAAAACATCGATAAATTTTTTAAAATATTCACTCTATTACCATTTTTAGTGATACAATATTTATATATAACCCTTGTTCTGTATCATTTAATAGTAAAATATCCAAATAAAATTGTTCTATGTGTGCACCTTTTAAAAATACATGTTACAACTAAACATTTTTATTTAAAATTATCGATGGCATCAACCGATTTTATTCCAAAAATTTCTATATCTATATAACTCATAATTAATTTTAATATCTTCGTTTGTGCGCCGAGAAATTAGGTGAAAATTTTTAAACATTCGCAAAAAAAAAAAGAAGAAAAAGAATTTTTCTATAGACTGGTTTGAAAGAAGATAATCAAAGAGTGAATTTTCAAAGTATTAATCATACTTTGACGAAGATTCATTGTAAGGTCAACCTATTGTATTATTTAATGTGCCTTCCTATTATTTGTTTTTCTTTTTCAATCTCAAAACATTTGTTTACACAATTACACACAAAGCTCATACGCATATTTCATTCGTTCTAACAGTTTTTTGAAGCACTCTAAGAAAAGGCCTTTCTCATTTTAATGCTTAGTAAAGAACAGCGTCATGTTAACGGAATACTAAAGCGCATAGTTAGAAAAATCGGAAAATTTATAAATCAGTATTCTTAGATATGGAAACTGAAATTTAGTTTATAACTTAAGAATAACATCCCGGAAAATTAAAGCAAAAGTTTGAAATATGAAACAGTTTAAGAATTATACAATCTTAGATTAAATTTCATTGCATTACTTTATAAACTAAATTCAATAGCTCAACAGCCCATAAGGGCCAATGCCTACTGTGCCTGCCTCAGTTTTCGTGACCTTAGGTTTTGAGGTGACTGTGCAGATGTTTCGGTCAGTCTGACGCGAAATCTCCAGTGTTTAGTTTCCAAGTAAGCTTGGTACTCACTTATCGACCCACTAAAGGGATGAAAGGCTGAGTCGACCTTGCCTAGTCCGGGATTTGAGCCCCGGTCCTGTGACGTGGAAGTGTGAGCACTCAGCCACTGGGCTTCACATTACTTTAAAACAGTTTATCAAGTAATGATAATTCAAATCTGCAAGATGGTTTTCTATATTATATTATAACTACGTTATATGAAGAAATATAGTAATTTATTTTTTCAATTAGACTGTGTAATGAGTAAAGAAGTATTTCGTAGCAACTCGGAGATGCAAAGTAAATTTTAAGAATGGATTCTAATGTATATATCCGTGAAGAATACTTATAAACTGTTACAGATGATAAATTATAATTAATTATTAAATTTTGAGAACCTTTGTTAAAAAATACCTCGATAAATAATGTCAGTTTAAACCAAACGATATTTTTAACGCCAAACGATATCCATCTAATTATTTGCCGTCAACAAGTACACGTGTTAGTTGGAAGAATGCTTAGTAAAAAAGAAGGTAAACATATATTCTCTTAGCAAACGAAAAATAAATTCTTTGGGGTATCGTTTGGTGCGTTGCTCCCTACTCGGGTCACCAGATGCCTGACTGTTTATTCTGCCTAAGAAGTGAAACACATCAGTGTAATGGATGACACACACATACAGGAGTGAGTTCAAATTTACTTTTGACCGAAAGGCCTTTTTTCACTTGAAGGGAAAACACGTTTACAATTTTGGGCTTGCCTTCGATTAACATACGCTTTTTCGAACTACTCAAGAGATTTTTTTTCTCATTTCCCGTGTAATAAATTCCTTTTTTTTTATCTGATGCTTCACAAGTCGGGGAATACTGATTAGTATTTTAAATGCCATCTGTTTTAATGAGCTAAAAGGATGGATGATAGCAGTGTGTTTGTTTCATAGCAAGAGCTGTTTATTTTCGTATTCAGGCGAGAAGTTTAACTGTGTGTTGAATATATAACAAATTGGAATTGGTCATTTGATGAACGGGTACGCCTCCTGAATTTTTTATTTGGAATCTTAATTATTGTTTTATTTTTAAATACTGAGTGATTAAAATACAGCAGAGAATTCTTCGAGTTGTTGCATTGTCAGTTTTGTAATGTCAGTGATATTTTTTTTTACTGACAGAGTAGAAAAAGAGCACTACTAAATTGTGTAATGAAAACGCTGAAACACAATAGAATAGCGTGAGTGTAATTATTTAACGCACGGAAATGCAGGTGAAATTTTTTTTTTAAAGAAAATGTGGCAATTAGTATTAAAGGCATGTTTTTTAAAAATGGGATATTATAGGAATTGAAAAACAAGGATTAAAAAAAAATGCATTATATTTATAATTCCCTTCTAGGCTTTCTTGTTACTATTTTTTCCAAATATTAAAACGCCGTACATTCCAGGGTGTAATGCGCACTTTTAACAGAAAAAATAAGATTGAAACTAAAGGAAGCGCGTTATACGCCGGGGAGAGATAGAAAAAAAGACAGCGTTAGGATTTAAGAAAAGATGAGAATAAAAAACAAAATTATAAATTGAATTGATTATAGTACAATATTGTGAAAATCGGCTAACACACAAAATTGAGGGAACTGAAACATTTTTTCATGTTAAAAGAATTTCGCGTTAAAGGATACTGCAAAAAAAATCATATAGTCAACAAAATTAAGTTTATATAAGAGTGCATTTTATATACATAGATATGTATATATGCATATATTTTACAAAAATCTATGAAACAAAAGCATTCACAATGAAATTTAATGCAAAATTTTCAAGGTTTTGGGAAGAGAAAAAAAATATTGAGTTTTTGAAAAATGATCTGATATATATATATATATATATATATGCTTTGTCTTTTTTAGCATCAAATTGTTCGATGTTGTTCATTTTGTTATTCATTTCACCATTGGAATGTAAGTCTAAATAATTGCGCATACTTTTCATGATATTCCTCATTTCGAACAGGAGCTGCATTATTCATTTTTTTTTCGTCGTCGGAATCTGCATCTACGATATTTTTTCAGCTTTGAACAAACCTTAAAATGTCTTAGTCTGCCATAATTTGAGCTTTGTACAAAAATTATCATCATCTATTACAACGAACTCTTCAGATGATGAACTTGCGTGGCTAATGTTTTCAGCATTTTGTTCATTCCCAAAAGTAAATTTTTTCTCTCGTGTTAAGCGATTTTCTTTTCGTGTTAAGAGAAAAAGGTATGAAAATACATAGAAGCTTGTTGGGACAATTGTATTATTTCGTGTTTCTCGATATTTCGTTAAACGTATTTTACTGCATATCTAAATACTGTTCATTTAAGGCAAATGGCATACCTTATAAACTTTTGTGGCGGTAGTATCTATATAAGCCAGAAACTGCCTCCGGACTGAAGTGATCATTTTGGTCCAGCTGTAGGTTACGTGCTTACGGATCGGAAGGTACCGAGATCGAATCTTCTTCATTGGTGATCTGGACGCGATTTGAATACGCAATCTTCTGATCCGTCTTTGGGTCTTTTGTCAGACCCAAAAGACGCAACAAACAAGCCGTCAGACCCAAAATTATGCTACAACAACAACTCACATGTTCTCCACAGCAACGATATCGTTCGTACACCTACCGACTCACGGGTAGGGAAGTATGTGGAGGTGGTATGTATACAAGCCAAAAGAACATTTCAAGTTTAATTGGAAGAAAAGGATGTGAACGTTATACGTCGAACATACCTTAAAAATCAAAAATGCAGTTTGAAAGCACAAGTGCTCGTAATACGCTTGAACTTAAGGTAATTCGAATTAAAATTTGTGGAATTTAAGTAAATAAGGTTTTTTTGTGCATACATTAAAAGGGATTTTCTTTTGTTGATCAAAACCAAACTTTAATTTTTTCATTCATAAATTTTTTGTTCATGAAAAAATAATTTCTTTTACGTTTCATCAAAGTAAAATTCCTTTTATGAATTGAAATTCGTTTTTTTTTATCGAAATAAAAAAATTTTTACTGTTAAATTCGTTAAACTAAATAACATGCGTTCGTAGAATTACAAATTAGACTTGAAAAAACTGTTTTCTATATTTTGCAATTTTCAAATCAACATTTCCAGCATTTAAAATCCACTAACTTTTTTTTATTTCTTTCAAAATTTGTTCGAAAACTGTTTAATGCTTCACAAAAGAGAGAATTCATTAGCAAAAACTACTGCAATTGAGACAAAGTCTGAGACAAACAATACTACAGGTCGCCATTGTTAAATTTGGTCTTAAACTCACCATTACAATCGAAAAATTTTCATTGTTTACTGGATACAAAAACAAAAACTTTAAGATTGTGCAAAAAGGCACAGAGACCGAAAATTTGCCCTCATTTTCCTCCGTTACATAGTTCTGTTTAGCTATAAATCACAGACGATAATAAAAAGGCTAAATTCCAAAATAATCAAACCTATTAAATGTTAGGAATAAACTTTTATTCAATGTAATAGTCATTTTAAGTTTTGAAATTAATTCGATATGGGAAGCATTCACATATTTTTTTAAACCGACATTTTTTCCCGCTTTTTTTTCTCCATTGTTCTTTTTGATTACGGTTTCTCCTAATCATCAACTTCCGTAATGGACTTCTGTCGCTTCCTTCTAAGCCTTATTGTGCTATTGTTCTAAAGTTACTCTATATTTCCGAATTTCTTTTTTCGAGGTTCGGAATTCTTTTCCTTATTTAAATAAAAAACATTAAAATTTTTTTTTGAAAATGATAATCATGTGTGTGTGTGTGTGAAATATTCTATTTGAATTGATTTAAACTAAATACTCTTTGTTAGTGAACGTTCTTAAAATGCCAATTTGCTATCGAAATGATCAAATGGTGGGTTTCGCATAGTATAAGGAAAATTATAATCAATAAATACGTAGATTTATCTTAAGGAAATTGAAACAAACGGGTAAAAAAGGACATTAATTTTTGACATTTAGTTGTTCCAAGGAGTACTTTATCAACTTCATGAGAAATTCAATATTATCTTCCAAGTTTCATCTACTTCATAAAATATTTAAAAATACATTACAATTTATTGTTCTTTTTAATTTGACTGCTTATAGCGTGAGGTTTGAGCTTGATTTTAGTTATTTTATTTTTAACTGTAGTTTTATATTCTTCTGTTCTTTCTGCATCTTTGAAAGAACCTGAATTTTTTCACGTAGTGAACAAAAAAAAAGTCGATATTCTTTATAATATATGGTATTACATGTACGGGATTTTTATATTCATAGAAATTAGGTCAAATTAAGGTGGTGATCAACATAAAACGATGAACGACGTTAACTCGTGTTTCAGTGTTCCACTGCACGGGATACCTGAATTCACAAAGTGCTCAAACCGTTAAAATCCTCAATAAATGAATAAAAGCACATTTACAATTTACTCTGAACTACCATAAATGGCAGAAAAATAAAGTCTGGTATAATAAGTTAAACCCTGCTTAACTCTGGCAATAAATTTGCTTCAAATTTTGGATATAGTTTTATTTATACTTAAAAAATAGGCTGACAAAAAATTTCTATGTTATTTTGTTTCCTATACAACAGTGGTTTTCAAATTGTGTTCCACGGAACCCTGGGGCAACACAAGGTATATCCAGGGGTTCCACGAGTCACAATAAAAAAATCAAACAGAAGCTTATAAATATGTATGCAAAATGGATTTACGTTCTCCGCATGAAGTTTGTATAATTACTAGCAGCTAAAGCTCATCCTATTAATTAAAACTGAAAATTTTGTTTATGTATAATAACTTTATTTTGCAACACTTTTTAAATAATAAAAGAATATTAAAACGATTTACCTATATATGTATACTTCCTACTAGATTGTGATCATTTTATTGCTTACTCTTTCGGGTTCCACGAGATAATTTTATACTCTTTAGTTAGCTCAATTTCTTGCAAAACTAAATAGTTTTCTAAAGGAAAAGGCATTTGTGAGAAAAACACCAATAATGAAAGAGAGGAAACAGCTTATCAATATATTAACAGATTCGATGTTAAAACCTAAATTTACGCAAGAACAACTCCTAAACTTTATATTGCAAACTTATGCAAAATACACAGCTATAAATATTTTAATGCCATTCAGAACATTGTGTTTAAGGGAAATATACATATTTCTCAATGTGAGTGGCTACAAATCAAAGTATAGAAACAAATGAAACTCAGAATATGTAATGCGATTGCAGTTATTCTCAATAGATCTAGATTTCGACAGTTGTGTAAAAAAATGCAAGCATATATTCCAGTTACTAAACATAATGCACGGGAAGGTGACGCTTGAATCACAGATTAATATTATTAATGAGTAAATTATATTAAAACTAGATTAACATTTTTTAACAAAAAATGCAATACTTTTTTAATTGCTTTTACATTGATCCATTGTTGATCTACTTTAAATATTTAAAAATATATTCTTCTAAGTGTGTGTGTGGAATAGGGTTCCACGAAAATACTTTCAAGTTTACGGGTTCCACGACGCGTTGTAAAGTATGACATCTTGCTTAAAAAATAATGGCATCTGCTTTTACTAAAGCACCTGTAGTTTTTGTTCTAGTCAACAGAAAATAATAAACTTGGTATTTTTATAAAGCTAATAAGATGGTCTATAAAATAAAATCATAAAAATGTGTCAATTTTTTGCAAAATTCACAATTTTAGGGTAGGATACTTTAAGAAATAATTGCTCTAAAAATGCTTAAAAGATTCGTATCTGGTGATTTCAAACTATTTTAGTTATATACATGTATGTACAAAAATTTTTATAGTTTCATAAAATTTTTAAAAAAACATTGAATTATCTATGTTTACTTTAATATTATATGTAGGAGTTATCACAAAATTAAAAGAATTTTGGTTTCAATATCGTTTTGGGGAAGAATGCAGTTTTTACTTTTTTATTTCTGTTGGTTTTTTTAAAACACCTGGGATATGTTTAATACATCAATTTTTATTGGATACTTTTCGAAGAAATTGTTAGTTTAAATCTAATTTCTTTCCTTTTATTTGTCCACACACACACATTTACCTTTTTCTACTTTCCTTAAGGCATCCGAATACAGCACTTAGGAATCCGTAATCGAATTATATAATTTTTTTAAATAAAATTATTATTTTATTTTAAATTATTAAGCGCTACATATTTATACTCTTTCTTTTAACGCTTGCCGTATACATACAGATTTTGAAAAAGTCAGCTTTTTATTAATTCTAAATTTATGTAAAAAAAAAAACAGTTCTATTTTAAATTGTATGAATTATGAAAACAATTTATGTGAACATTACATTTAAATATAAATTAAATGAGAAAAAAATAACAGAGAATCCAAAGGAAACAAATACTTTTTCAGTGTGATTGCGAAACCTAATATGATAAGAAATATATATCTACTTTCCTTTTTAATATTCTTACCGAATTAATTTGACCTTCAACAGGTGCTAATGGCCTACCGTCTTTTAATGAAATTTAGATCGTTATCAAATATAATGAGCAAGAATAATTACCTCTATTTTTAACACAGGAACAAACTAACATTGTGACTCCGTGAGACACATAAAATTTCAGCTTTTACTTTCCTCGGAATTTATCGGCTGTCAGAATAAATTATCGTCTGCTGTTATCTATCGTTGGTTGTTTATGTTTGGGAAAGATGAGCAACGATTATCGAAGCGAGAAAGCATCCAAGAAATATGGCCGCAGGAATATATTCAGTATTAATAATTAAAGGGTGTGGCCTGGTTTGAAAGCTACGATACCAGCATACTATTATGTACCTTCTAACTCTCTCTCAATCCCCTAATATTAAAACATCTTTTCTGTATTAAACTCCATCCTGTTGAAGATGTAATTGTAGATGTAATGTAGTTAGCCATATATCACTATCTTCTATATTCATGTCAGGATAGACGTGTGTATGCATCTAAAAGAGGATGTCTAAGCGATCCTACCCCTCTTCCTAATTTTTATAATTATTATTTTCTTTTTAATAAAAATAACCAGTCCCTGTATCTTATGTGTACAGTCCATGTACGTACAATACAGTGCCAAAAACTCGGCATTCGACAACCCGACAGTCAGGATAACTCGACCATACCCTTGCAGCTCGAAAGAACCTGTAAACCAGCGTTTCTCAAACTGTGGGCGCCCCCCCCCCCCCCCCTAGGAAGGCGCGAGCATATTGAAAAGTCAAAAACAAAATATTATTTTAAAAAAATTATTAATTTACTGAAAGTAAACAAAATACATTCTAACATAATTAAAAGTATAATACACACTTGCATTGATATAATACACTTATAAATGTATTAGTACTGTCCAATATATGTATTTTATAATAAATTTAACAATACTAAGTTAAGAACAACGTTAATAATTACCAATGACCCCCTGGACTTGTCATACATAAAATTATAAACAAAAACTAACATTTATCTTGATAATTTGTATGGTTTATAATTAATACCTTAACTGCCGATTAAAAGTTACGCGATCCGCTCCCAATGCCACCATTTTTCACGTAGGCACCCGTATGTGTTGTATTGGGGGGGGGGAATAAATAAGAGAAAATCCTCTGAAATTAGTAAATCCTTCAAAAACACTTTTATGGTCCTTTTATTGCCTTCCAAAGCCTTCGAATCAATTTTATGGATAAAAGTGCACAGAAAAAAATCATACTTCCGAAAGACGTATATATACATCTAATATAATTAACGCTTTGGCTCAGCAAGACGTTTATATACGCCGCTGGCAATAGCTTAAAGTCATATTGTAGCTTTAGCCTCAAAGTATAGTATTTTGAATTAAATATATTGTTATTGTATGGAGGGGGGGGGGGAGATGAAAAGTATGATTGAATATTGGGTCGCAAACATTGAAACTTTGAGAAGCACTCCTGTAAACTGACTCAACCTCCTGAAAAAAGTTCTTGGACGTGCAGAAGCTGATGAAAATGATGTCAAACAGTAGTTCTAGAATGATAACGTGCAAGACTTTACATCCGATGTAGAAATGATTGCTCCTGTCAAGTTAATGAATAAATGCCGGATAATTATGAAGACGTTGACGTTGAGGACACTGTACAAATCCCTAAAATATCCCATAGTGAGGGACTAAAGGCTGTCGAAACCAAACTTCAGTATTTTGAACAGCAAGGTGCGTTGGTAATGGACTTACTGTTCGTTGGTCGTCTTAGGAATGAATAAGTAAAACGCAGAGTGTATAGTACGCGAAAAACATTGCTCACTTCTTTAAAAAACAAAGCGGAAATTATGAAACTAACAATAAATAATCTTCGAATTCAATTTTTGTATAAAATATATTAAGGGTTCACCCATGTGATGAGTTCAAAAAATCAAAAATTTTTTTCATAAATTGCTTCCTAAATATGTCTAGAATACGGTGGTAAAGTGATATTTTTTAAAAATTCGAAGTCGTTATAAAGAAGAAAGTGTTAGAAGAGCAGCTGTTCGGAGTGCTGAGTTGGCAATCGAAGGCTGGGTTTATTGTGTACAGTCGGCTTGATACCATTGCCCCTTTTATGCAAATATACGTTCATAGAAGTTTGTAGAAGCTTAAAAGGAAATATATATATTTATTGAATATTTCGTCGAACTTGTTTTAGTCTTCGCCTCCAGGCATCGCCGATTGAGGGTAAGTTAAGATGTTCATTGTTTTAATCGGACTTGAAACTTAAAACGCGTTTTTCTCAAAACTGTGTTTTTCAAACTTTCTTCCATCATATCTCAAGAACGGTTTGACCAAATGACTTCAAATTTATAGGGTAGACTCAGCACACATATACGCACTAATTGGACTAAGAACATTCCAAATTTCAAAATATTTCTATTTTTTATAACAAACACATAACAACCCCCCCCCCCCCCCGAAAAAAAATTCGAAACTTTTTCTTCAGAGGTCTACCAAAAATCCAACTTTTGATATTTTCAAATGAGTACAGTCCATTTTGTGCAATTAAGCTTATATATTAAAAAGCCGAAATTTTTTTAAATTTCAAATAAGCCAATCAACCGGAATCGTGGAGGAAGTGAGCGTCCAATTTTTTCGAGGTTGGTGTGTTCAGAGCGCTATAACTCACGTCCTATTGGATATTTTTGGTTAAACATTTATATACACATTCTTCAAATACATATAAATAAATTTTTAAAAACTTAAAGTTCTATCTGTTTGCAGGTCGTCAAAAAAAATTCTCTAAAAATGCTTTAAAAACAGGCCGTCACATGGTTAGTTGGAAAAAAAATTCCAGTTTTTCTATTTCTGGGTAATGCGGTAAATATTCTAGTATTATGGCAAAATTTTCTTAGGTCACACGCTTATTCGCAAAAATACGCACATTAAACTTATGATTTTTTTAAAATCTCTTTATAAAATTAGTTAAAAAGTACATTAAAATGTGTAAACTAATTTTATTTATTTACATTCTTTTTATGTGTGAGTGAATGAGTGAATATTAATGTCGCACTATTCAGCACTATTCGAGGGCTTTTGGCGACGCACCTCGTAATTTTAAATCATTGCCATTCTTTTTGTGTGTACATTTTTTATTTATTAAAAAAAAAGCTTTTTCAAAAAAAAATAATTAAAAACTTGTACTACATTTTTTAAAGAAGTTACTCAGATATTTTGCTACTTTGAATAACAACCTGAATTTCATATGCATAATTTCAAATAGCTGCATTCACATTCCAAAAAAAAAAATATTTTAAAAAGCTTCCCATTCTTAAAAGGCAATTTATTTAAACTTATTCTGAAAGAGAAAATATTGAAATTTCCGAAATAAACAACTAAAGTAAATTTATTATACCTTATTTAAATGAATTTATCCGATTGAAAATTCTCTGAGGATATTCCACTTAACCATAATAAAAAACACAATCATTTTGGAATTCTTTTATTTTTGCACCGACGAATACTTACAGAGATATACATTTCCTTGTAGAAATATCTCTCACGCCATAGAGCACTTTACTCTCCATTCCATAAGAATATTTTTACCAGAATTCTCTCTCCGAAGGCAAACACGTTCTTTATCCGTTCCGCACGACCAAACATAAACGATTGTTTAGAACAGAAAAATTTGTCGAGTGGTAGTTGTCGTTTCTGACACGAGAGGGCGGAGATGACAGTCCCAAGATGGTTGCCGAACACGAAATGAGGCGGAAATTGCTAATCCGAGGCAAACGATCGCCAGAATCGTCTGCATTTTCGTAGCTTGAGGGAGAATTCGAATTTTAAAAGAATGCTTGCCTATGACAACGTTCTAAGATTCGATGACATTGCCGAGCTGAGTTTCCCACGATTACGACTTCCATTACGGTAGATCATTTGGATGTTTAGGTTTGTTGTCCTCGTATGGGATATTAATATGTTTTCTTCTCCGGTTTTTAAGCAGCCTGGTCAACGTCCAACTACTTTACGGAGGAAAAAAGGAACTTTTTAAAAGAGATAAATGTTTATTGTCTTGTGTGTGTGTAATGGAACTTGAATGTAATTCTATGGAATTTTCGAATTTTTTTGCTGTTGCAGGAGAGAATGTCAATGAGTTTTTTTCCCTTCCGGTATGATTGAATACAGATTTTTTTTTAAAAAAAATAAGTAAATTCAATGATTTATTCGTTTTTAGGATTTTTGTCATACGATTTTCCTTACATTAATCTTCAGGCTTATCAGCATTGAAATTTATGGCGGCAACTCTTGAAGACTTTGAGGCGGTGGCGCACACAAGAAGGAGGAGGGGAGTCCATGGGTCCGACCACCCATAGACCTTGATTTTTTTCGATTGATAATAAACCATGTATATGGCTCGGGAAAGTTTTTTAGTATTTGTAGTTAAAAGTTTTTTTTATAATTAATACTAATTATTAATTCAGTAATTTACTTTTTACTGTTTTTTGTTCCCAAAATCGACAAGATAAAAATAATAAGTTTGGTGTCGTTTTGAATTATGGTACGAGAATGGTGGACTTTCGAACCTGGACCCTTTCCCCTTTGAAAAATTGTTGTCAGCCCCAGTGCTTTTAGTTAGAAAGCTTTAAGATATTATTTGAAAATTGGCAGTTGCAAAGGTCTGAAAATAAGAATTATTCATACATTCTATGCTGAAAATGTAAAATTTAATTCAAAAATTAACTGTGGTAAATTGAAATTATTTCTGGTTTATGTCAACCCAATTAATGTAACGGGATTAATATGTTGACATAATTAATGGATTAAATTTATGTGACGTCATAGTCACGGAATAACTACAAACACATGTTTCCAGCGAATCATCTCATATATTTATGTGACGTCATAGTCCCATGATAAATGCAATCACGTGTTCCCAGCCAATTAATCCATACGCTTCACTGTTGCCAACTTTTGCTTTTTGAAAATTCTTTTTTAAATTTTATATTTGTACAATAATAATGCTCACAGATAAATAAAATTTAAAAGTACGCGTATAATAATTTTTTTTTGAATTCTGAAAAGCTTTTTAAAACATCTTAATATTTAAACATCTTTACCGTATAAGCAAATTTGAAATTTTATATAAATTTTACAAGTATAACAACAACAACTACAAGTCTAAAACCAGTTTAGAATTCAATAAAGAACACGTGAATCCCGTGTCATATTTTCAATCCCGGGATTTCGGGATTACATTACCCAAATCCCGGGATCCCGGGATTAGGATTGGACTATTTATTAAAAATACTTACATATTAGCATAGCTAAAAAATTTGCATAATAAAACAGAAAATATAATTAAAAATTGGTTTTCATATTATTTTAATGAAAAAAAATTAATTCATCATAAAAAAAACAAATAAAAATAGTACATAATGAAATTTTTTTTTAAAAAAGCATTTCTTCATTTCTTGCGTTTCTGTAAATAAGCTTTTAAAAACACAGCTCGTCCAGCGTTTCATCGTTGAAACGGCTTTTTATTTTTGTTATAAATTGTCCTGCCGAAGAAAATGCGCATTCCAATTCTTTACTAGTAGGTATTATCGTCATTAAATAAGAGTATGTTCCTTTCAGGTAGTCACCACGTCTCCTTCCATTTTCAAAAAAACCTTTATTTTTGAATTTTTGATGATAGTGTCTCAAATCTAACAGACTGCATTGATGCTTATACCTCTTTGATAACTTTATTTAGTTCTGCCACAATGAATGGTTTTTGTATATAAATTGATCCGATTATCGAATAAGAATGTGAATCAATTTCAATTCATTTGAAATTGAAGATCCAGTTGCATGAGCTGTTAGTAATGCAATGGGATTTGAAGTGTCTCAAGTCTTCCAAGCAGGTCCGCTGTTAGTTAACGGCATTTGATTGAAGAAGGAACTGTGACAAAATCTATTCTTGAAATGTTGCTAAAATTGTGTAAACATTGTAGTGAGACACATAAATCTGTGCGACGTTCTCACTTACGACAAGTGAGAGATGTGCATAATTTTTTTTTTTACCTATAGCAGTTATAATTGCACAAAAAAATTATACTTACATATTTCATAAACAAAACATAAATTTTTGAAAAATTAAATTCTTAGAAAATTTTTATGAGAAAAATATTTTTTAATATAATCTAGACAAAAATTAAAACCAGGAATTTGTTATTTTAATTCCGGGATTGAAAAAAAAATGGGATCCCGGGGCTGAAATCCCTATGATATTTTATCTGGGTTGTTCTTAAGATTCAACTGTGTCGTATAAATTTTCTGTAATCTTTTGTCGTAGGTCCAGTGAAATAGATTTTAATAATTCAAAGTAGTCCTAAATTAATATTCTCGTAATAAAAATTTAGACCCGACCGGGTTGAGTATGCTGCTGTGTGTAAAATTTATTATTGAACTGAAATGAGTTTAAAGTGCTATCCCACCTTCGGGGGCAATTTTAAAAAAATGGCTTTTTTTGTGTTCATTATGGGGTTGAATGCACATCTAAAAATTATATATGTAAATTATATAACAAACATACAAAAAATATTACTTTGCATAAAAGTTGCCAAGAAAGGCTTATATTACACAATACATCATAACTCAATTTGAAATCCACATATCATTTCTCTGTAAATTTTTTGTGAAAATAGAAACCTTTCTTTTAGAAATTAACCCTGCTAAAAAAACCGTCATTGCATTCAAAACGTCGTAGCACTGTATTGCTTTAGAAACAGAAGAAGAAAAAAATTCCAAAATTTACAACTCACATATTTAATCATTACTAGTAAAAATTATAGGAAATTTACAAAATAAGAAGAGGGTCGTCCCCTGAATTGAGCTTCATGTTGTTTTCTTTGTTACTTTTTGATTCACGATGCATTTCGGAAAAGTAAGTTATTGAAAATGATTTTGAGAAAAAACAAAAAACATAAAGGAATACCAAATTTATCCATACCAATAAAATTTCACATAACCAATTCCAAAGTTCTCCAATTGATAGAAACAAATTTTAAACACATTTAGAAAGCTAATAAAACATATTTTAATTCAATATTAAATTTCAAAAAATTGATATGTTGACCCCCCCCCCCCCAAAGTGCCGTTTTTAAGGTAAGATAGCATTTTAAAATAAAACCGTTGCAATATGTATTATATTTCCTAGTAAGTGTAAAATAAGTAAAGATTTAAAAATGTTTATATAGCTACAAAATTACAGTCACTCTTACGAAGATCACTATAAAATACATAACGATATTGTAGTAATAATTGTCAAAGCTATTTTTGTGAAAGAGAAGGGGAAAAAAAGTTTTTTTTTCTTTCTCTTTTTCAACTCCTACTATTAGTTCACTCTCTCCCTATATACGTACATCTCGTTAAAAAGAAACAAACGAATTTAAGTAGTAAATACGCGACTTTTTCTAATTTCTGAAATGGGGTCAAAGCAAAAGGCACAGTTAGTTTTCTTTTTCAAGGAAAAGAATTATAATTTTCCAAATGTCTCTTCTTTGCAATTATGTCTACTTACACAACTATAATTAAAGAATGCTGAATGGAAAAAAGGTTGAACGCGAGAACCGTCTCATGCCTCCACCTACAACGTTAAAATGATCAACGCCTGCCATTATTCAAGCTTCCACTAATCAAACTTTTATTATATTTATAGCGAAATATAAATGTATCTGTTGACACTCTTTCTTCCAAAATTCTTAAAATTTTTTTTTAAAAATGGAAGTTTTTTTTAAAAAAAATTACACCTCAATTTGAGGCACGAATTCTTGTATTAAGTTAGGGATTGTCGTTAGAGGTTGTATTGAATAAGTTGATGAATTACTGAATTTGAAAATGCAAATTGTGTTAGTTTATAATATTGTTTTTGCTGCAACGAGGATAAAGCGAAATTGACAGCTATATGAAATATAATAAATGAAAATATGAATATGATTTTTTTTAAAAATTAATTCTTACGAGGTTTGTAATACAAATAAAATATGACAAATTTGTATGTCTGGGCGTTTGCTTTTGTTAAATATTCACAATAAAGGCGGTACACTTTTTCTCAGTTTTATACACTTTTTCGCTTCAAACTAAAAAAAAATTATTATTTTTATACATGTAAAACTATCGCTTTCTCTCTTTTTATAAAAATACTTTTTCGTGATGCTGTAATGGATTTATTTATACATAAGGTATAATTAGTAAAAATGCAAGGCTTAAAAAGTTAATTTCAACTGAAGAGAAGTGCAAAGAACGATTTACTTCGAGGGTCCCCCTTACCTTCTAGCGCTTTCTCGAAAAACCCGCTTACGTCCTAAATCGTGACGTTATAGATTTCTCCAGTAATTTTCAGAAACATCCATATGGTCGCAAAATTGCCAAGGTACAGAAGCAAAGATGGAATAAAAATTCAGTGTAATTTTTGAAAAAAAGGTAATTAGGAACATTGTTTTTGAAAATGCATTAAATTGAAGTACAAACTAAAATGCGGAGAAAAGATTTGAAATTTATTTTTTTTTCCTGCTTACAATATATTGAAAAAAAAAAAGAACTGCAAATACACGTAAATTACAGTTTTATAGTTTGAGCAGTGAGTATTAGACAGTTGTATAATTTGACAATAGAGGTTTTAATCTCTCCCGGTTACTTATAAAAATATTTCTTAGAAATTTTTAGCAACGAAATTGTTTTTTGAAAACTTACAATTCGATTTTGGATTTTTTTTAATACCAAATCCAGTTTTTTTTCCAATAGTAGAATATAAAAAAGCCCATATATTGTATACATAGATATATATATATATACACTGGTGTCCAAAAGTTAAGCATAATTGATAATTATGTGAATAAAGAAGGAACTGTAAATCAGAATGGCGGGAAACGTGATGAGCGAGTGTAAAATGGTTATAAAAAAAGGGAGCAAATCAAAAGAATGATAATAATTAATTTTATTATCCAAAGTAGCAGTTTGAAAGGGAACTGAGCATAGCAAGGATTCACACTTTAAAGAAAAAAATGAAAGAAAACATTAAATAAAATACTGATGCTGCAGTTTAATAAGGCGTGTGGTCCCCTCTGACAGCCAGGCACGCTGCACAACGATTTACCATACTTGCTATGAGATGATGAATGAGTTGTGGGCTCAAATGGTTCCAAGCTTCTTGGAGAGCTCTCTTCAGTTCTGTAACGGAGCTTGGTGGGTGCGAAAGGGCTGCAATTTGTCTCTTGAGCATATCCCATACATGCTCGATAGGATTTAAATCAGGGGAGTTCGCATGCCACGAC
This sequence comes from Trichonephila clavata, assembly GCA_019973975.1. Taxonomy (NCBI): domain Eukaryota; kingdom Metazoa; phylum Arthropoda; class Arachnida; order Araneae; family Nephilidae; genus Trichonephila; species Trichonephila clavata. The sequence goes on from BMAO01021322.1 coordinate 38,366, forward strand.
ATGCGCTGGATGTTTTCCGTTTCAAGGAAGGCATTAGTCAGCACCGCTCGGTGACATGGCGCATTATCATCCATGAATATGAAGTCGGGACCGACAGCACCTCGAAACAAGCGAACATAAGGCTCAAGAACTTCGTCTCTGAATCTTTGAGCAGTCACAGACCCCGTGTCAAAGAAATGGAGGTCCGTGCGGCCGTCCATCATGATGCCTGCCCATACCATTACTCCCCTTGATGGAAAATGATGTCTTTCCGTTATGTTTCTTGGTTCAAAACGTGTTCCACGATCTCTCCATATCGTTACCCACCGAGAATCACTACTCAGACTAAACGGAGACTCGTCACTGAACATCACATGGGCCCACTCTCCCACACTAAAATGTTGATGTTTCAAACTCCAGTTCAAACCAGTTAAACTCCAGTTTATGCGCAGACATGAGAGGAATACAAACTGCTGGTCTTCTGGCATACAGGCCAGCATGATTGAGTCTCCTGTAAACAGTTTGTCTCGAAATTCGTATTCCTGTGGCGACTGTGAGCGCCGAACCTAGTGCTCTGGCAGTACTGCCCCTCTGACGTCCCGCACTTATTACCAGATATCGGTCTTGGCGAGGGGTTGTGACTCTTGGTCGACCTGATACTGGTTGTCGGGTAACATCTCCCGTTCTTTGAAACCTCTGCCACAGTCTTGAGATCATAGACTTTTCCACATTCAGAATTCGAGACACTTCGGTTTGTGATCGTGAGGATTCCAGCATTCCAACGATTCTTCCTTTCGTAAACATGTCCGATTGGCGTCTTTGTGCCATCATTCACCTTATTTGATGGTTAACAACGCTCCATCGCACAGCAGTTGCACGATACGTGTTTGAACTGCCTTTGCTGCGTGAATCGGTTTCCCCGCTTTCCGACATGCGTCGGTGTTTCGCGCAGGACGTAGTCAAATGAAAAGTTTTGCATAAACCCAATGTTTCTTCTTCACCCAATTAATATCCGCAAGAAATTTGGAATAATTTAACGAATATTTACTCCATGTTTTTCGCATTTTACGATTTATGCTTAACTTTTGGACACCAGTGTGTATATATATCTTGCTTTCAATTCTGTGTGTGTGATCAAATGTTAATCAAATATATTTTCCCCCTTAAAAATTCCACCGTGTCTTTATTTTTTTGTGCAAAAAAGGGAAAAAAATATTCCTTTTTGCGATAATAGCTCTTCAGAGGTAATAATATAAAACATTACGCGATGTTAACAATTTGAACTTCTAAAATTTATTTACTCATATAAGAATCTCACTTTGCATAAATCATCTGGAAAAATAAAGAAATTTCTATCTGTATAATTTATCTCGAATCTATTTCCCCAAATTATATTTAAATTAAAATTTATTTATGTATCCCACTCTTCGAAAATAAATGCCTGTTCCTTTGTTGATTTTTTTATCCATTCGATATAGAACAAGTTTATAAAACAATACATTTATTCATCAGGGTCACAATAGCTGATTTATTTCTCTCTATATAAATCAAATATCTTCAATTGCTATAGCTTTTTGGAGCATTTTTTAAAATTTCATATTTTTTTTGCGAGTAAATACAGGAAAATATGAAAAAACATCTTCGCACTACGTTCAAAGATGGCGGTTGAAAACTTCATTCTATTGTTTTCCTCCTAGTTTTTTCGGGCAGACTTTTATATCTCTATTTCCACCATAGTGAAATCTATGCACGTAATATGGACATGGTTCAAATAACTGACAGACGATTTCTTATTCGACTTCCGTCTTTTATCGTTTGTTCCTGTTCTTGAAAGGCTTTGTTCTTCTTCAGTGTTAAGTTTATTTTAAGAATGTTTCTCTTCTTGGCGTGTTTTTCGAGCATTGAAGTTATGCGTGAAATAAATATACCTGTAGGGTGAGAGTTTTTGATCCCCTCCCACCCCCCTAACGGAAAGTTATTGGTTAATTGAGTTGTCTTCCCGATGATTGATAGCTTTTGAAGGTTATTTTAGTGAAATGATGAATATATGGAAGGGTTAAAGCTTGAAAAATGAGTTTGTTTTTCTCAGGAAATAATGAGTCACTAAAAATAGAGAATTGGGATAATTACGTTGCACAGTTCTTAGCTAGTGTGTAACATGTAATGTGTATAATATAGTTCCGAAACATCGTTTTCTTCTTTATCTTTCCCAAAGCGAAGTTACTAGAAACCAACTATTACTTCTGTTGAAAAAATGGTTCTTTTATGTGAATTTCAAAACAAAACAAAATTTTTTTTGAGCTTTTATTGCAAACTATTATTTAAGAAATAATGCTACATATCTCTATAGGGTGTCCAGGTTCATAGGGATAAACTTTAAGGGAAGTAGAGGACATCATAAGGATTCAGATTTTCATAGCAACCCATGGTCGGAAACGTCTTTGTTCGCCACTAGGCGGCGTTGTTTACAAGAGCATTAAAGTTAACAGACATGCATTACCGTAGTCATTTGAAGTGTCATCGCCCGCAAAGGTGTATGGAAAGTCTTACAAACACCGAGCTGGCAAATATGCACCTGATTTACGGATTGGCAGAAGGAAATGCACGAGCAGCAGAAAGATTGTATCGTGAAAGGTACCCACATAAAGATGCACTGAAGCACCTGATATTTGCTAATCTGTATCACAATTTGTGCGGATATGGATCATTACGAGTTGATAGGCATAGTGAGGGTGAGCCACGAGGGTGAGTCACGAACTCCCAACATGGTACTCGGACTCCTTCGAACGGTATTCAATACATTTTGTTCCATACATGAATCAAAATGTGTTGGATACCATGACCAGTTGCAATGCGTGGCTCGCCTATGCTTATTACCGCGTAAAATGTTTCATATTCACGCAAATTGTGATAAAAATAATAAATCATAGTTTAAAAAACTAAAAAATACCGTTTAATAGTTAATCGAACAAAGTTGTAGCTTAATCTTTAAGTCGCAAGATGCGGGAGGGGATCTGAAAATGGGAAATCGTTATTCCTGGTAATCCTGATCACGATGAACAAAATTATTACATTTTTGTATTGTCATCTGTCCTGGACAAGTGAGCAAAATTTCTAATTAATCTGACCTTTTAAAGTGGGTAAAAATTGAATTCAAAGATTCCATTACTTACAAGGGAAGTTTATAAAAGGGTGTTAATTAGCAAACATCAGGCGTTTTGTTGCATCTCTCTGTGGGTGCCTTTCGCGATGGGTTCTTTCTGCTGACCATGCATTTCTTTCTAACAATCCATAAATCAGGTGCATATCTGCCAGCTTGGTGTTTGTAAAACGTTCCATACTCCTCTGCAGTAGATGACAGTTCATATGATTGTGGTATATAATGCAGGTCTGTTTACTTAAACGAACAACGTCACCTAATGACATACAAAGACGTTTCCGACCTTGGGTTGCTACGCAAATCTGAACCCTTATGATGTCCCCTGCCTCCCCTTAAAAATTGTCCCTATGAATCATGGACACCCTGTATATATCAGCCATAAAAAATAATCAAACAAAACATTCGAATTAATGTTGATATTTCGTAGATTTCAAATAAATGTTCTTTTGATTATATATTATTTGCTATAATTCTGAGAATACCAGAAATGATATTGTTTATTTAGTTTTTTATGTAATTTATATAGTTTGCCAATAAGCATGCGATCCAATATCCATTTATTATCCCTTTATTCAAATGGCTTCTTGACCACGGCAGCCGAGTGGTTGTGGTCACTCGCTAGACGTGAGCTGGAGTCCTAGTGCCAATGAAATTTGTGTGCCAATGTTTTCTTTTTCGTTCTGAAAACATTAAGCAATAAAAATTTTCCATTATTTTTTTTACTTTTCATCTCTCTCTCATTTTATTATTTTTTTATTAATTTTAAGTAAATGTAAAAATATTTTTGTTTCAACAAAATTTAATATGAACAAATTATTTATTTATCGCTCATTGTGGATTCAGTTACTTTCGTGGAACCAACTAACATTACTAAGTGAGGTATTTCTGCACTACATTTATGAATAACAATAACCTTTAAGAAGATTCCTTATCTATAGTTTTAAATATTTTATTATTATTCTTTTCTTTCTGGTAATATTGTTTCCTCCAAAACAATTTTTTTATGTAGTTTAATTTCTTAAAAGAGTTTTTTTTTACTCTTATTGTTTTATTGAGCTTTATTCCAGACTGTAAATATAATTGGATTTCCTCTTTCATCAACATTGTAGACATTCGAAAGTATATTCATTATATATATTATGCCTTAAATCAAAATTATTAATAACTACTTGCTTTTTCTTTATTGTTGTCACTTAGTTTCTTTTATTTTTTTTATCGTTGTGTGTTAGTTCTTTTTATTATTTTTATTGTTCTATTTTTTTGTTTTATTCTTTTAAATGGTAAACATTTTAAAGAAATATTCAGAATTATATGTATATATCTGTGTGAGTGTGTCTTTATCTGTATTTTTATCTACAATCTCACTCCTTCCTCGCTTTATACTCTCTCTTGGTATTGACTCTGCTCTCCCTCTCTCTCTTTCCACTTGCACTCTGCTCTCTTGTTTATCCCTCCTGCCTCTCTCTGCACTCTAAATCTTTATACTCACTCTCTCGGTTCTCACTCTGCTGTCCCTCTCTCTCTCTCCTCACTTGCACCCTGATCTATTGATTCTCACTCCTGCCTCTCTTTTTACCTATCTCTCTCTTTGTTCTCTTTCTACTCTCTCTGCACTCTAAATCTTTATACTCTATCTCGGTTCTCACTCTGACCTCCCTCTCTCCACTTGCAGCCTGCTCTCTTGATTATCACTCCTGTCTCTCTTTTTATCCTCTGTTCTCTTTCTACTCTATCTGCATTCTTTTATCCTCTCTCTTTGATCTCATTTTGCTCTCTCTCTCTCTCTACGAGTTTTCCAGATTCAATTACATAATGGTATAATTAATTCCCTTTATTAAGCATTCATATCTACTTTATAAGGCATTAAAAAATTCATACTTTTACTACCATATAATTCCCGAATCTTTCATCTTAATATAAAACAAATAACAGCATGATTCAATTGATTTTCTAATGGAATGCGAGCTAATTTACTTTCAAACTCACTTTTCTAGTTGAATTCATTAGCACATCCAGGAAGTGATATGATTTCATTTTCTAACCGTAATCCGATTTCTGTTTTGAATTAATACCTGATGCGTAACCCAGTGAAACCGTTTTAATCCGATTAAGTTTCTAATGCTTTCTGGAAATTAGCGGTATTTGAATGTCTTGGTGAAGACGCGTACTGTTTAGTTTTTGAAGGATGACCTGACCAATTGCGGTTGACAGTGCGTGTGACGTTTTCATCCGGGCGCTGCAGTTAATGACAATAAATTTAGTCCGGTGAGTGTGTTAAGTGCTATTCCTGAGAAAATATATTTTCGAGTCTATTTTTAACTCATGACTATTGCTGATGAGTCTACCCAGGAAATATACGGGGTTCGTGCAAGACCTTCATCAGTGTGTACCCGTAAAAATTGTTCGAGCGAAACGAAGATCAACAATAAACAATTTTCCAATTTTGGATAAAAAATTCTCAATTTTTTTTGTTAATCTGGTGTCTTTTTGGTTTGTTTGGTTTTTTAACCTTGAATTATAATTCCAAAATAGTGGTAAAGAATAAAAATTAAATTTTTTTGTTTTTTTTTCCTTTTATTCAGTATTGTAAGGGTTGAGTATCAAATATTTTTAAAGGGAATAACTGTTTTGGGTCTTTTTATTGTTTTAGAGACTAAAAGGTTGGATTTAAAAAGCACAATTTAATTTTGCTAGAGCAGGGGTGGGGGCAAATAGCAACCCACATGCCATATTTGCCAACCCCGCAAAGAGGGGCGCAAAGAGTCTTTTAAGAGCCTCCGAGAGACAGTCAGAAACCTAAATGTAGAGAAAATGATCTCTGTGTTTGAGTCGACATATATTTGTGAACAAAGTTTTTCTTGTATAAAGATCAACGAGAGTAAATATTGATTTAAGGTGGCTAAAATTAACTTGCAGGCTTTGGCGAGAATTTTAACAAGTAATTTCACTTTGGATTTTAAAAAAATTGTAGAAAAGTAAGTGCGATAGGGTACATTTGTCTCATCAAACTGATCCTGAAATTAAATGTGCTTGTGTGTGTGTGAAACTATAGATGATCTACTAAACTACCGCTATTTTATTTAAGTTATATGTATTGATTTTTATATATCTGATACAATTTATACTTCTGAGATGTAAAGTTTGTGAGCGCGACCTATTTGGCACCGCTCCTTCACCATCTTGCCTACCTAAAGGTGTGGGGGGAAACAAAGTACCAACAACAACTTCCATAATAACTATTATTTTATTTCTCTTGAAACATACTTAATCAATCACAAGTGAAACTACAAAAGGGATCCCTAGGAGTGATATATAAAGCGAGTAATCTATTCTCAATGAATAACTCTAAGTAAACCCGACTAAGTGAACTAGACAAAGTGAACAAGCGTTAGTGATCCGATTACTAAATCTAATTCAATCTATCTTAGATCCTTAATCTAATAATTTAATATCTTAGCTACTCCTTCCTTAACTCGCGTTATGTTTGTGAAATACTCAATGAAATATTCTAATATTCTCACCTACGTATCACCACAACAGCTCTCCTGCTCTTTCTATATTACATCTACAAAACCTTGACTTCATATAGTCAAACTAATTTAAATATCAGGGTTTCTTCTTAAGAGGCCGTGAATTAACGCGAATGCTGGCCCCAAAGTTTCCCAAGAGGATTATTGAAATAATGACGCGTATGGATATGTCAAAAGTTAACTAATAAATACAATAATTTAAAAAAGGTGCGGCATACCGATATCCTCCACTTTCGTAATGCATGGAGCCTTCAAGCTGAAACAATTGTGTTCGACATTATTATAATTAGTGTTATTATAAGTAGTGTTAAAATTACGCTCAGTGAACTATAGATGAGAGGTAACAAAAGTTTGAACTGTGTTCGGATGGAGAGGAGGAGAGTGTTCTTTTTAAAATAATCTATACTTATTTTTCCAAATATTCACAACCCCCACATGAGAATTTTGAAGTCCTTTTAAATTCAGAATGTAGTTGGCTCATCAATTTTTACTTCAAAATATTTGGTGATTTAAATCTCTGCATTTGGCGCCAAATTTTTGGATACTGAGCAGTAATCTTATTTGAAAGATTATTGCAAGCGACCTTCGAATCAGTCAAAATACTTTTCCGCAAACAACAGCATATAAGAAAAGAAATTATCCTGCATGACTTCTAAGAATAGTTTAAATTTTAATTTTCATGGAATATTAATAAAATTCGCACGTGTATCAAATCTGCATTTTAAATCTTTTGTTCTCTAATACTTTTAAAAACAAATAAAGCATTGAAATAATTTCTGTTTTAAAAATCGAAGTCTACGTAGTTCTAATTAATGTTTTGATGAAGGACATACACTTTCCTTCTTAATTTCAATATACATTGAAACCATAAACATCATACAAAAATTTCCATAATATGCTCTTCATATCATGAAGAAAATCTGTATCTTCTTGAATTTGTAATATTTTAGAATAGCGCAAAACACTAAGATATTTAAAAAACTAAAAACAAAATAACAGGATTTTAGTAAAATTATGAGCTTTACTTAGTAGATATTTGCCAATATTTCACAAACCCCAGAACACATAAAATTTTATTAACTTATTCTACATCGAAGGTAAAGAAAAGAGTATTCTATACAATTTGAAATAAGCATTTCTAATGCTTCTATCTTTTTTTAGTACTATTTTCGCATTTTTTTTTCTAGTCAGCTCACTTTATCTGTATTTTAAATACTGCTGAAATTGAACAATATAGTTTTATTTAAAGTAGCCTTCGATATATTTGTTGGAGATTGGCCTTCAAAATGATTTCTAAGATAATTGTTGACCAAGCTAATTATTAAATTTCAAAAAAATTTCAAATTGACATTCTTTTACAATTTGAACATACATATGTACATGTGTATGTATACATGTATGTATGCATATGTATGTGCACATGTGTATGTATACATGTATGTATGCATATGTAAGTGCACATGTGTATGTATACATGTATGTACGCATATGTATGTGCACATGTGTATGTATGCATATGTATGTGCACATGTGTATGTATGCATATGTATGTGCACATGTGTATGTATACATGTATGTATGCATATGTATGTGCTCATGCGTATGTAGTATACATGTATGTATGCATATGTATGTGCATATGGGTATGTATACATATATGTGTGTGCACATGTATATGTGCACACACATACACTGATGAACAAAAATTAAATAACGTAGAAGTGTTCTGATTCGCCGCAAGTATTACCCATAAAACCTCCAATAATTTAGTAAATAGAAATAAAAATATAAGAAAAAGAAACAAAACTTTCCAAAATTAAAGAAGAAAAAAATACAGAGGATGAATGAAAACTTTACTGAAAAGTTTGACAGGAGACCGAAATGTCCATATAACAAGTGGTTGGCTAGATTAACCACAGTTGGCGAAATGACCATCTGTAACCACTGTGTAGGATTTACACGGATTACCCGTGTATTTTGTGTTACAAGACTATCAATAAACTGTTGAAGTATTACTTTTCATTTCTTTCTTTTTTTCATTTCTCCAAACTCCACTCTGGAAACGTTACTTTCAACTTCCTTTGTGGTCTTCAAAATGTGTTCCACGAGGCCTACACAGGGGTGGCTTTCACAAATCACAATAAAATAATAAAAACAAAAATTATAATTGTATGTGGAACATGGATTCTTGTTCTGTATAAATTTTGTTTCTCCCCAAATTACTCAAGCGCATTTCAGTCATTAAAAATAGAACATTTTATTCGTAATAATTTTATTTTGTAGCACTTTATTAACTATTATTATAATATAATAAAAGAATATTAAAACACTTCTTTATATAAACTATTAGATTGTGAATATTCAATTGTTTACTATCCCGGGTTACACAAAATAATTTTATACTAATTAGTACAATGTTTTGTTGAACTAAATAGTTTTCCCAATGAAAATGCACCTTTCATTTGTGGAAAAAACATATATAATGAAGGAGAGTGAGCAACGTATCGACATATGGAATTCCATGTTAAATTTTAAATTTAAGCAAGAACAGCTCCTTAAATTTTAGGTTGCAAAATCATGCAAACACGGGATTTTTCACACGGCTGTAAACATTACAATGACATTTAGATCAAGATATTTAAGTGAAAAATATTTCTCAAAGTTTGTGGCTACAAAAAAGACAAATATAATAAAAACATTATTAAATGCTGCAATATTGAATTGACGAACTGTAGATAATTTCAATTAACAATGACACTTATCTAATAATACGACAGGTTTATAAATATTAAATATAATGCAATGGCACATTATTCCTGATGTATTAACTAAAGTATATATGCCAATGGTGTTAGATTGAACCACTTGAATATCAAATTACGAACTGAATATTTACTTGAGTTGATATAAATTAACTATTTAAAATATATAAATAAAATTAATAAACAAATGCAATAAATTATTCTTAAATTGTCTTTAAACAAAGTTACTTTAATCATATAAATTATCTACAGCTTTTGATAAATAATCTCATACAAAACATTGAAATCTAAAGTTTTATGAACTATAAAAGCGACTAATAAATACTTATAGACATTTATGCATCCCAACATCAGTTATTGACAAGTTACCTGATTGTGACTTGCTTTCTTGTATAATTTATCATTCAAAACATTTTTTTTTGTTTAAAAGAAAGCCTCCCTCTCTTCAGTACACCTTGAAATTTATATATTCCGCAGATTTTTTTTTTTCAATTTTAAAACAACATTGATTATGTGAAAAATGTCAACTCAAGTTCTCTTTAGATTTATTATGAATTGTACATGTAGATAGTTAACAATAAAAATGGTTGTATCTGTCCAACTCCTATTGTTGTAACTTGTGCTACGAGAAATGAGGTACGTGTATAAATTCGTTTCTGTTATTTCGATTCTCTTTGGTATGGCTGCGTTAACTTGAAGGAAAGTCTATACAACAGGTTATTTTGCGTTGTTTTTCCGAATGAATCTCTGAAAGAGAAGTTTGAAATAATGATTTTCATTTTTGTTAAGTATTTAGCAAATATAAAATTGGTGTAGCTATTAATAATATTAGCATAAATGCTGTCTTCAACAGTCTAATTGCTTATACTAATCATGCACCTTTCTATTGCAGCCGTTGCCACCCCCAGCAACCATCTGAGCACGCGCAGAAAAGTCCACCCATGTCCAACGCATATCATAACGCAGGCGATGATTGCGCCATCAATGAGCTCCTCGAGGGCCGGATGGAACTGGACGTCATTTTGCCGGACGGAAGAAAGGTCAGACTCACGGTGGAGAGGAGGTGAGTGCATACAGTTTTTCTATTGGTTTAGCCTGGACCTCAGATGAAACAAAAACTGTTAAAATGTTTTATTAATACCTATCAGACATAGATGAAATCATTTTGCAAAAATAGCTTAATTAATTTTAGAAGATGATGCTTTACATGAACACTTGATTAATATCATACTTATCTAAAAAGAAATGGATTTTTAAGGTAATTTTTACTCCAAAAATCCCATTAGAGCTTATATTTTCAAAAGATGCCAGGGATTTTTCATTTTCGATATTTATTCATGTGAAATAACCAAACCACTCTTGCCCTTCCATTTGAGTAGAAAATAGTAGCACAGTTTAATATTTTCTATACAGTTTCGTGGATCGCGCTTACGCTAATGATCATTAAAACTGCAGGAAAGCAAATATCAAAGCATTAGTCATTGTACGTATACAGCGTAGTTGAAAGAAAGCACGAAGACATTTGGAGGCAATCTAAAGATATACAATATAGGTTTCCACTTTTTTTAAAACTGGCACTCCCTTTTCTAATACACATTTCGATATGGCCCCCTTTTCTAGTGGATATTTCGACTCCACCCCCTTTTTTTAGTGAATATTTCTATACCCCGCCCCTTCCACTCTAGAGAAATAAGAGTGTACATAATACATGGTGAAAACAAGAGTTAAGTTTTAAAAAATATCCTATTACTAAAAGAATATATTTTTTTAATTTCAAAAATAATTCAGGCAAATTCAGACAAATTTAAATCCCAGGATCAGTTATTTTAATCCCGGGATTTCGGGATTAGAAAAAATTCCGGGATCCCGGGACTGCAAACCCTATACGTCCACCGTGATGCTCTATACAGAACTGGGACTCATTTCAAAAGATATCGTAGTGCCGCTTTTGCATCCAGTTTTACCGTTAGGCCCAACACTGTTGACGTGCGTCTCTATGATGCGAAGAAGTGGCAAGAAAAGCCGTAATAATTGTCACCATACAGACAGTCCATGCTGTTCTAGACGTCATATCATAGTTCGAGCGGATGCTTGCTGAGCTGCAAACTAGTTCACTCCTTCGCACGAGGTCCTTGATGTGACTATACGATCCTTCAAGATCAATTTAACAACATATATGTTTTCTTGGATGTCAGTGGCTGGAAACCCTTGAGATTTTGCATAATGCACAATATGACCCTCCAGAGGCCATCGATTCTCTATTTGCATGACAGTCGTTGGCTTTCGAACAATGCGAGAAGCAATATTGCGAAACGATAACTCGCATTCTCGATCGAGCAGCTATCGAATTCTAACACGTGCTGGTTCTACTTATACGAGGCATAACACTATCTTCTCACAAACAACTAACATTCAAATGCGATTTCTGAAGGAGAAATCCCATGCGTTACTTTCTCAGTGTTTGAAACCTCGATTCTCCCTCCTGCGTAGCTCGATTGCACTTAAGTGCTAATTATTTACATGTCTCAACATTTTTTTCCCCTTTAAGCATAAAAGACGTTTGTATCATCCCTCCTGTATGGTTTTGAAATTAATGGTCAGGAGTATATTACGATGTACTCAAATTTAAAAAAACCCTAATAATTATTATATATAGAATATAAATGTAGCCCGTGAAAGAAATTAGACCAAAGAAGAGAGGAAGAAATCGACCACCATTTGAGAGTTAGTAACTTTTTTACTTCTTATCGAAGCTAGATAAAATTGATATCCTTCTTAACTTTTTAGATGTAAATTAACTTTTAAAATGAATGGGTTAATTAATTAACTCAATTAACGAGCTCTTCTGAAAGAATTCATGCTCTGAATTCAATGGTGCGATCATGGCATTCCGTATCTTTGAAACAAGGATGTGAAATGATTCATTTGTACTTTTCATCTTTAACCGTGCTTTAATTAATAATATGAACAATATTAAATTTTAAAAAATGCACCGAAAATCTGATTGCCATCAATAAGTCCGCTTTTAGCTCACACATACAAGAAGTGTATTAGTAAATTATATCACAAGCATTGTGAATATAGTTATTTCTAATAAGCTATTCTAATGACACAAGCAGCAGAATCAAAAGTAGATCTAACAATTAACAATTAAATAACAATTTTGGTGCGTCCTTTCAATCAGTACATTATTCACACATGAGTCGGGCTCTTTTTCATATAAGAAACTGACAATTTAACATTTCAATTTTAAGAAATTACAAATTTACTTTAGGGGAGACGACTTCTGTATTTCATATCAACGCAGGATTTCCTTTTTGTATATTCTTTAACCCCTTACCCATGGAATACATTTAAGAAGAAAAAAATATGCCGGAAATGGATAACTTTTTCTGTTCAATTTTACTCACAATCATAAAAGGATTAGAAAATGGACATAATCAATGGATAATATGACAAACACGTATATAATTAATGGATTATGGTATCATATTATTATTAAATTTTTTTATTTAAGGCGAAATACATGATCCTTTTGAAGTTAAAAATATATAACAAAATAAAAATGAACACAATGCAACACGCGAAGCCTGATCTTAAAAGTGGAAACTTTTCAAATCTTTTGTTGTTTTCTGTACACAAAAACATGGTGCGGCACACAAGTCTTTACAATAAACCCGTGTTTAACACCGTATCTTAGTAAATATAGAGCGAATATTCCGTTAAACATCTGGAAAAGGAAAACGAACTCCTTTCATCTTCCACGGAATAGAAACGCCAATTTTTCTCTTACGCGAAGTTAGTTCAGACATTGCAAAGGCAGCTCGTTTGAATTGCCCTGACAAAATTTTGGTAACACAAGTAAGTAATTTATCGAACCATTTCAAAAGTTTTTTCCTCCCCTTAATATAATATAATTTTTTTCCTTGTAATTTAAATTTATCCAAATCTGTAGCTCTTTATATTTTAACAAAACCTTGATGTTTACTCTACTTCTTCCTCTAGGACCCCTATGATGGACTTACTAGTCCAAGCTGCCTCCGCGACGAAAATTAGTCCAGCCGGACACACCATCCATGTTTTCGGGGACGACGGTAAAGGCAGCAGTACCCTTCACTATAAACCCAGCACTCCTATTGGATCACTGGATGCCAACACCATCTGTATTGTGCCCAAGAAGGACTCGCATCATGACGTCACAGGAAAGAGGCCTACCAAAACGGCACATAGGCCGTTCGAAGTAAGATGTGCTTAGCAATCTGTTCTAACAGAATGAATTCAATGTTAATATTATTTACTTAAAAGTAAACGTGTGTTATTTCTGTGAACTGAGTCTCGTATGAATGATTAACAAAGTACTTTTACGCGATTGTGTAACAAATATGTCATATAGTCCATTTTTCAAGCATATGTTTTTATGGGTGACAGACTGGTAAAGTTTTTTAATTTTGATTGCTATGATTTTTGTTCTTATAACTGACTACATGTGAGAATTTTCTTAAAAAGGAATAATATAGTTAATTATAAAAGCCAAAATTTATTCCACGCACGCGCAGGTGTATTTTATTCTTATAATCACTCAAATAATCAAAGAGAATTCCAAATGAATGATAATACCTCGAAAATATACAAAAATTAATTACGCAGTAAGTTCAACCAGCATTGATTAATCATTACAATTCTTTTCTCCAACCTACGAAACACATTTAAAGTAATTCAAAAGATGCCAACTTAAGCAATACAGCTTTAACAACAGACGATTATATATCAGCAAATAAATTAAGGAATCAGATAAATTAGAATTGTGCTTAATTATTCAATTAAAGCAGACGATAATAATATGGAAAGGAATTTTCATCTGTATCTATAACTACTGTACATAACTTAAATAGTCAATTAAAATTGGTTCAAAAAATAAGGAAAAGAAGTTTAATTAGAACAAAACATTTTTCTTGAAACAAAAAAATATCGTAAGAAAATCTTTTTTAGAACATTTTCTTTCTACTCCGTTACGCAAATGGGAATCTTAATAATTCTTTTGTTAAAAATCTTGTTTTAGCTTTAGTCATAATCTTTCAGGTAAAAATACTCAAAACCTTTTAAAAATATTTACATTAATTGATAGGCTATTATTTAAAAAGTCATTTTCTGGAATCATTTTTTTTTTCAAAATTAGATCTAAGCTCATATGGAACTGAACTGTTCTAACGACTATTTTTATTCTTAAGGTCTCAAGATATAAGAAAGCTTGTTCAACAAAATGTATTTTCTGTTTCATTCAATTAAATTTCGTTACGAAGAACAGTTTTCTTATAAAAAAATCTCTATACTTTTGAAAACAAATCCGTCATTTTTAATTGTTTTACAGATTTTCCGCATACTTATAGTAATTTTAGTAAATAAAAGTTTTGTTTTATGTTAAGGCATCCCTTTGTTAATATCTATAGATGACTACAGCTTACTTCAATTTTCTGACGCGAACATGTTAACAAATATTGCTAAAATATTTACAAATAATCTTAAATTATATAAAACTTACAAAAATCTAAAAATAATTTAAAAATTTAAGAAACAAAACTTAAGTATCTTTGGATAGATTTTATAATAAAAGCAACACTTTTGTTGTCAATTATTTAATAATAAAATCCTCAATTCTGATTCTTATCAAAATTTCTATAAATATGTATTTAGATTCACATGTAATTATTATTTTCCCCTTTTTTCAACAAAATCTAAACACTCTACTGACCACACTAACATATGACAGGAATATCAATCTTATGTTCTAAATTTTTACTGAGAAAATCTAACTAACACAACACGTTCTTTAACATTCTAAACATTCTTTTCCAGCCTACTTTTCGAGTCCAAGTGCACCTCCCCCGCAATCAACTAACCGTAGCCCGTGTATCCCCTCGCTCCAAGATTTCCGAGTTAAGGACGATGGTATGTCAAGAGAAAGGACTGGACCTCAACAGGTACCAGATGGTGAGGCCCAGTGACCCGGGACAACCCTTGTCCGGGGACATGACCTTAGCAGAGTACGGTTCGACGGAGATCACACTACTTTCCAATTCATGTAAGCCGATATTAGGCTTGGATTATTAGAACAAACGATATTTATTTTTTGTATCAAAGTATGGCAACACACTATAAGAAACCTTCAAAGTTTAACTCTTTTTTTATTACTAGATTTAATATATTATATTATGTTATAAAATTAACTTAACCTTTTATAGGTAATCAATATAATTAATGCTATTTTTTTGCTTGAAAAGCGAGATGTGTTGCTCAGATAGACACATTTAAAACATTTATAAATTATATAAAAGATGCGAAAAAAGGTAAGAAAGTTAAGTTATTGATATAATCCATTATTTTATGCAAATGTCTGTAACGTCTACAATGCGTGTTTTAAATCTACGAATTTATTCACCACGTTTAGTGATTTTTATTTTAAAAAGCTGTCATCAAATTTCTATATATTTTAGTTTTTCAATCAAATTCTAAAAAACTATATTTGTTAAATTTTAAGTCTGAAGGTCAAATAGCTGATAAAAAGGATTTTTTTAAAATTTATTTATAACGCCCTGTAACTTTCTTGTAGTTCGATTTTTGAAAACACCTTCCTAAGCTGATCTCTGTTTAGCAAAAGTAACACATTGTTACAAATTTTGTGTAATGAACGCTTAAAATAGCGCAAATACTTTATATATGTATGTGTAATACTTTAAACTTAGTTTCTGCTGTATTTATTTTATGTTAAAATTATAATATTCGTAAGTAACGCCGTTTCTTGTAATGGCGATTCAATGGAAACATAGCGAAATGTTGGTGATGGAGCCAAGTTGGCTTCATTTTTGGCAAAATTAGTCATATTAGTCAATTTTGCCCAATATTAGTAATAACGTAAGTTGATATATTTCTTTTAAAATAACGACTCAATTAAAAAGACCTTGAATTATACATCATCAACCTTTGTAACTTTTCACCTTGTAAAATTATATCCACTACTAATTTGCTTCAGTGATGCTTTGTACAGTGATGAGGAAATACAAAGGTCTTGTTCTTAGAAACTCTATAACATTTTGCCTTTGCATAAAGTAAAAAGCAATAGCGAATTTGAGACTACAGGATAAACTGAAAAACTGAGATATGAAAATGTTTTGACCAACTAGAATAAAACATTTATATTTCATTTTCATTATACAGTCGACTCTCGATAATTCCAAGTTGGAGGGACCAATGAAACACTTCGAATTATCACGAGAGTAGGAAAAAAACTCCCAAAATTCCCAAAGAGAAATTTTTTTCTAACACAATTAAATTTGAAACTATCCAATAAATCAACAATTGTACATATGTGTAAAATTATTTTGAAATTTTTTTAAAAAAGTACATATTATACAGTATAATTATACAGAAGTTAGAAGTCATGTATTAAAAGAATACATTCAATATACATGCATACACAATCCTACTCATGTCTTCTTCACAATAGCGAACCATCCTTTCTGAACACATGTGTAGCAAGGCCACGAATTAGACGAAAGATATGGACAGCTGGCAACAGGTGCGATAAGTCTATTGTCCACTTGAAGAAGGGAAGCAATAAAAGTGACTTTTCACCTGAGGAACCGGAAAACACAAAGAAAGGGTATTAGACAGATGGTCATCAAAGGGGCTACGTTTCAGGGGAGACACGCAAAGACAATACAACGCAAAACATATAAGCTCCAATCTGTTTGCTACAGGACTGTGCATGGTAGTGAGTGTTCGAATTGTCGAGAGTTTTATAAGATAATTTCGAATTATCGCGTGTTGTAGTCTAGCCAGCTACAGATTTTACTTCGAAATATTGAGCATACCAAAACGTATTGTTTTAGTTCGAAATATCAAGAGTTTTTCTAGGGACTGAGCATATACTTCGAATTATCGAGAGCTTCGTATTATCAAAGGTTTGAATTGTCGAGAGTCGACTGTATTATAAATATTTCACTTTTAAAGTCAATGGATGTGTGCGAAGTTGGACATACGAACAACTGGCTGTAAACACTTTTAAACCTCAATGTGTTTGTTTTATTTTAATGTTTTGAAAAATAGTTATAATTTTCGATTTAATTATTAAGTTTTTAAGCACTAGCATTGATGGCAAATTCACTATATGATAACCTCGACTACAAATCGTTCAATCATTATAAATCATACCTGAAATGACCTTCTAAACTTTTCAATTACATGCACTAGACAGCATTTTAAACACAACATATTATTGTGAATAAATTGCTTTTTGAAAGCTAATGATAAAACTAGCGCACGTTGAAAGATTAATATTTCTCTCTCTCTCTCTCTCTCTATATATATATATATAAGTTTTCGTATGATTGCGTTATAAATGTATGCATACATAGGGTATAGTTGGTAAAAATGAGTCATAAAAAGTTGAATTTAACTGAAGAGGAGAGCCAGGAAAGATTTGTCTTGGGCAGGGGCGGGAAAACTTTCCAAGATACGGGCTACTTCTAATTTTTTCAAGGTGTTGCGGTCCACCCAGGGGCGTAGGTGTGGTGAGCTGAGAAAAAGGTCTATAATATTTATTATAATTTAATCATAAAAACGGAATTGTACTTATCTAACATACATAACTACAATAAAGTAGACTTAAACTTTTAAGACCACGTTTAAAGCAAAACCCAAGTTACAAACAAAATAATAATAGCCATAAATATAATAATGTCAAATTATGCATTTGTTACGTAACAATTCAAAATACATTGAAAAATAGAACATTTTCATCCTAAGTTAATTCCCATAGTTAATAGTCAGTAGAAGATTTAGCCTGCATACTGTCAGCCACACTCTTGAATATTTCGGAATATACTATTTACTAACTGCTAATCTTCAGGCGGTCTCCCCAAAATGTCTTGGTGGTTGACCGCGATCGACGTAATGCCCACCCTGGACCTAGGGGATCTCACCCTACCTTCCAGCGCTCTCTCGAAAAATCCGCCTGTGTCATAGATCGTAGATTTCTGCTGATTTCCAGAAGCATCCATAAGGCCACCAATATAATTTGGTTGCCAGAAATGCTGCCAACTTGGCTGTATCACCAATATTTTGCCAAGTTTCCATTGAAACACCATTATAATGTAAGGGACGGCGTCGATTGCGAATTTAACAATTTTTATCATAAAATAAATGTGTTACAGAAAGTAATATTAACGTATTAAACATCCAAGTATAAATTTTTTACACTGTTTTAAAGTACCATTTCGTCCGCCGTTGGGTAGACAGGGGGTACCCCAATATTTTTTTCGTGGGCTAATAAGTTTACAAATCAAATTTTAGATTAATGAAATGTTACGTTTTCAATTTTCTTTGAAATGTTTAAAGATTTTTTCCTTTAATTTTTAGGTATTGAATCTCATATCTGTAATTCAACCTCTCATGTCATCCCATATTCGAAAAGAACAGAAGAACACAAGAAGAAAACGGGTATTCTGCGCCTCTTGGCCGAAGATGCAAATCGCAAAGTAAGTAGAATTCGGATTTAAAAAAAAAAAACATTTCACACACTTTCATAAAAGGAAGAGCCACTTTCTTTGTTACAGCCTCTGCCATTGTTATTGTATTGCTCACACTGGAATTTCCTGGTAAGTGCAGTTGACAGCTGGTTTTTCATTCAAACTTCCTCTTAAAAGCTATATTTTTTCTCATTCATGAAAACCAATACTGGATTCTCTACTACTTCAACGATGACTCATTAAACAAAACTAAACGATTGTAACCTTGGAATGACCTTGATGGTTTGCTGATATATTTTGATTTGATAAATGACTAGATGCAATGCTATTTACTGGAATTCAATATTCACTCGTTTCGTTATGAAAAGCTGATTTATTTTGAGCTAAATTTTTTCATTTTTAATTAATACTATAAATGTCCTTTCAGCCGACTGATCAGCCGAGAAATAGAAAATTCTAGCGAATGACTGTTCCGAAAATACAATATTCTACTTTCAATATGTATTTTTAAAGATGTAGTTTTAGAAATGTCACGTGTTCTAAAAAATATTAAATTTTGTTGAAAATTGGAAGTGTACGAACACTTTTGAGGCCCACTGTATAGTCATAACTACAAACAGGGTTTTTTCCGCCATTTTCTTTTGTATAATATGAACAAGAAAACAAAAAAATATTTCTCCCTTTTTTTCCCCCTTTAGTAACGAATGAAGATTGTCTAAAAAAACATTAAATGATTTCAGTCTGAATGATTAGTTTAAATTCAAAAAGCTGAGGCTCGAAATTCAGAATAACGAATTCCGATTTTATTGTGTGTTTTGTATATATATATCTTTGATATTTTTTTCCACTCCAAAATATTTCCCATGTTGTTTTTAAATATCTCTTAGATGGAATTGATTTTAATGTGTGTTCATTTTCTTCAATTAACTCGAAGGGAAATTATTATTGCACGGATTCATCTTATCATTATCCCCATTCGATTTTTTATATTCATATTTTTTTAATTAATCCTCCAATTTTTGATCAACTTCATCATTCTTTTGACTGTTATCATTATGACATTTCAGGAATTAATAATAAGGATAAATTATTAATAAGCCGCTGTTGTTTCTGAGTAATCATGCAATTAAGATGGATTGCATTAATATATCTTTAAAATTTATGAAAAACAGGTCTTTTATTTTTTAAGCCTTGTATTCTTCAAGCGCAATTCACTGCAATTCAGTCATTTCAAAACAAAGGCATAAAAGGCCAAATTATTTTTGAAGATGAAAGAAAACAGCGAATGAATGATCATCCAAGATTGTACTTGTACATTTCCAATTTAGGCTCACGATATTTCGACTTTAGAACAAAGCAGAAATTTTCCTCTTTATGAGGAAAATTTATATTGTAATTATTATTTTAACCAAACGATTTTATTTATTTTTTATATATGAGTGAACGATTCTTACCTTTCAAGTTGAAATTATTCTTCCATTTAACAGTCATTTTTTAAGCAAATAAAAATGGCGTCGCAGAATTTTATTCCAGATTTCCTTTTTTTAACGTATGATTGATATGACATTCGAGTCAATTTTGAAAGCATTGGTTTAAGTTCAAGGTCGGCGTTTTATCCAGTCAAGCATTTACTTATTTTGGACCGGTTTTATTTACGAAGGCGTTGCTATCAATTCGAGGTCAATTATGCACCAATGGCGAAAATTTGGCGACCGGTCAATCGATATTTTTTGTAATGGAATCCTTTTCTTTTTCGTTTATATGAATGAAATGATTTACTATTCTAAAATGACATGAAGTAACTGGTGTTGTTTTCATGTGGGTAGATGAAGGACATAATGTCAGTTCTTTTTCAAGATATAACATATGCTTAGTATGCCAAATGTTCTTTTAATAAGACGAATATACTGAAGTTATTTATAATCCTCCTGGGAATCGGAATGCCAGAATTGTTTTAATTGGAGATAAATTCGTATTATTTTGTTTTTGTAATGATTCGTCCTATCTATACTGAATTATCCAATATGGTAGGTAATTTTTATTGGATGCTATTTAAATATATATCATTTATATTCCAAGTATAAGATTGCAGTAAATAGAAGTTATTGGTCAATTAAATGAATCTACACAGGTTTCTGGTGTGTTATTTATTATACGTTTCAAATTAACTTCCCCCCGAGAAAGGGTCAGGTATGTTTATCAGCAAGCTCTATCTAAACATGCTACAAAAACTTGATTAATCGAAATATAGAATTCCTTGCAGCAATAAATATGGAAATCTAGGTATAGGAAGCAAAGATTTCAGAAAGCTGACATTGATTCACAAATTATGGAGGTATGTGGTTGGAAACATTTTAAGATGGTATTTTTTGTATATTATAAAGTAGATTTTTTTGTAATATTATATTTATTACTAGTCTACACAAATGAAAATAAACAATCAGCAGATTAATTTTAATAAACACACTCATGCGGTGTCATCATGTTGGTTGAGGTGGAGATTTCGCTGATGGGTTCCCGTGAGGAACCAATCGCAGAACTGATAAAGAAGCCACTAAAGAGAACGCGAAATGATAACCAAGTATTCACAATAAGTTACTCTTGTTAATTTTAACATTAAAACACTGAGTATGCGATATGCGGACTAGACAAGCTAAAGGGTTTTAATAAATATTTACTTATCTGAAATGAGATGCAACCAGGGACGTCTTAAGGTATGGGCCACCTGGGCCCAGGGCCTTTTCCGCAATACGGGCCTCAGCTCGTTCTCGACTCAACCTTAACAAATTATAATTCGAATAATTTCCACAGTCAAGTGTTATTTCCAGTTGTATATTCTCCAAGAAACTGGGAATTTCGGATTATATGTCTACTGGCTACATGTGATGACCATAGTCCACGTACAGGGCTAAGCCTACCACCATACATCATCATTACTCATGCCATAAAAAGGTTCCATTTATTTGTTTCGGGTTATTGTTTGTAGAAGTATTTGACATTGTGTGCTATGCACTTTTAAGGATCATAGGTGGGGCCTACATTTGTGTAGGGGCCCAGGGCCTCAAGAAGTCTTAAGACATCCCTGGATGCAACCTCTGAAACTTGCCAAACAGAACTCAAAGATCTGCCAACTCTCAAGGTAGCTAAGCGACTGTAGTTCAAGCACTAACAGACCTGAGAATATAGTCCACAACGTCTACTATTCGCCATACTCTGACTATTTATGTACCATTTGTTCAGCCATCTCCTAGTCTTTATAATCATCTGTCTCCCTGAATATTTATACTATCTGGTAGTAACGATCGTGTTCTGATGAGTGTCATTGGCACTTTAAAGTGCTAATTTGGCTAGACAGATGAAAACTCGTGTTAAAGAGGATAGACTTTGTGGACAGACCATTGTTACAACACTATATATTGTATATTAAAATAATTCCTAGAAAGTAACTAAGCGTTAATATGACATTAATACTGCGTTTTCTTATAAAGTTGTTTCCCCTATAAAAAGGAACGTTTTAAAGCATGAATCAACTGGGCACGCTACCAGAGCTTCAAATCGACCTCAATAAGACGAGACCGGACTACTGTATACCAACTGGCAACAACTGACTGCATTATTATGTCATTTCCATGTCTAGATCTAGACCAGCCACCAAACACCATCATTATGACTTTAGTCGAAGGGCGGTAGTGGTTTCTGCCCAGGTTTGTGAGATTGTCAGTTACGCACATTTATTTGTTATGGATTGCCATTTATACAATTATTTGACAACGAATTCTAAATGCTACTTGAAAGGGTCGCATACAGGAAGGTCTTAATATTTTTGAGCCCAGGGCCATTATGCAGTAGTAGGCCACACCTGTTACGTAAAGAGTAGACAGTATCAGGGCCAGCTCTAGCAGTTTTGCCGCCCCGGACAAAATGGAAAAATGCTGCCCCTCTCTCCAAAGCAAAAAATTATAATATATATATGTTGCCTAAAAAAATACAAAATAATTTGAAATTAAGCTCATAATTACCCGTTATGATTCCCTGGCTTAATTAGTCTTGAGTGGGCCCTGTATCCAAATTCCTTAGGGAATTTTTTTTCGGGGGGGGGGGGAGTTTTACATTTTTCGATGTTTTGCTTGCACATTTTGGGACCCCTGAAACTTGGGGGCCCCATATCATTGATAAGGTGATAGCTACGCCCCTGTTATGATTTCAAACGAGTTAAATATAAGAGTAGAAATAGCCCATTTCAGCAGACCAATTTCTTCGAAAAAGAGTCTACTGATGGTGGGGATCACAAGCGTTTTTATTTTAATACTTATAGTAACTACACTCAAGACTAAAATAAAACATCTCCTGTGGCTCTCTATCTACTAAAAACTCTTATTACCCTTGTGCCTTATTGAAAATCTGGCCCCAGTGAATGGAATGTCCGTTGTGACCCCACTCCTGGATGGGGAGAAAGTTACTAGGGGAAGATATGTAAACATATCAAATTTCATGATTTAACGTACATTCCCACCCCGAACCCTTCAACTTTCGATGTAAAAGTAAACTGACAATAAACATACAGAGTACAAAATAAGGAAATAAGATACGTTAAATGGAGTACCAAATTCACATCCGATAATATTTCAGAATATATATCAAATTTTTTGTAATTTAAAAAAAAAGTATTTTCAAATTCGATCCAAATGCCGCCCCGTGTAGGGGTCCGGGTTTGTCTAGCTCTAGAGCCGCCCCTGACATCATATTGCACATGACGTCAAATATTTGTATAAACGATAACTCGAAACAAATAAAGGATGCACATGATTTAGTATAATCATGTAAATCCTTGTAATCCTGTAAATCACATTTATGCAAACGTTACTTAGTTTTATCGAGAAAAATCGTTATTTAACAAAGATGGCTGGTAAATATTTATAGCCCCGCTGATCCTTTCTATGTTCCTTTCCCTTGTTCCAATCTTTTAATTTTCAATTTCCAGTGAACGAAGCGTTGTCTTTGTGAAAATGATCGTCACAATGATAGTCAAGTTATATAATACGTAAAAACATATCAAATAAAGTTTTTTTAATAGTTTGAAAGTTAAAACACACATCAGCAGCAAAATAATTTTTTTCTATTGTATAAACTTATCAAACTCTCCATTACCAATTATTTAAATTTTGAGTTTTTATACAATGTTATTATTAAAATTCGTCTGATTTGCTTTTATTGTTACTATTATAATTTTTCTCATTATTTAACTATAAATTATCAATGCTTCCAGGATCTGAAAAAATCACTAACAAACGGTATCACACCCCATCATCGTCCTGCTCCGACGATAAAAATCACGGAAGCTCCCAACCAAACAAGATCGAAACCGAAAAAACGTCGACCGGCACCTCCTCCTCCACCTCCAGTCCTTCCAGAACCTCCCTTCCATTCCAGACAGAGCTCTTCCGACTCCAGTGGTTACCACGAAGCCACCTCCTCGTACCTTCACGAAGAACACTGCGTTGCCATCAATGAAAAGGCGTCCAGTGACAGTTCCGGGGTCAGCAGTCTTGATGCCAAGGAACTGCCAGCTCAGGTGACCACTGTCCCAAATACGAAGAAGAGAAAAGCCCCTCCACCGCCTCCGCCACCTGTTGTCCAGAATGGCCATGTGGATCAGAAGGATCCTGGTGAAGATATCCAGCCAAATGACTCGGATGGAGATGCTGATCATCCAGAGACTAAGTCAGAACAGGTCTCTGTCGATGTTATACCAGGTATGAATTAACAACACTCCATGAACATTGCTAACAGGATTAGGTCAGAGTCCCTGTTGTCACAAGTTGGTAATTTTCAAGAATCTTTTTTTAGGGGAGGGGGGAATTGCGATCTTCTAAGGCAGGGGTCGGCACACTTTAGCTGTGGTGTGGCATGCCAATATATCAGTATGAATTCAGCGTACCACACAATAGGAAATATTTGAAATAATTCGATTCCTGCGGCAATACATGTAGATTTAAGGAATAGAGGTCAAGAATACAATTTAGAGTTTTATTATACATTAATTATGCATCATATTTAAAGATATTTACTATCCAAATATATATACTTTATTTATTCGCCATCTCAGAAAGGTTTGCGATTGGCAGCTTCAAAATGAGCGCGCGATTACGAACTTAATTCGGTTGCTTTAGGTTTGGTTTCAATTCTTTGACAAAGATGTTTCTTATATCCAGCTCTCTTTGTAATTACATTTCTTATCTGCATTCTTAAATGCGGCCCGATGTTTAGTTTGAAAATGTCTGTACGCTTGACGTAAGACATAGCACACATACTGCTCAATCTTTTAGTTGCACGAATCCATATTCATTCGTCTCAGATTCTTAAACCACGAACATCAAACTTTATTTTCTTAGTGGTCATTTGAATTAAATATGTATTATGAATCGGCACAATAATTAAACAAATAAAAAACGCAAGTTTTCACAATAGAACTAAGAACCTGTTTCGAAATCAAAATTAGTGTGTAGCACACGATGTGCATCAAACCAAATTGTAGTTTCAGCTGAAATCATATTCGGTACTACGAACACCGGGAGAGAAATTGCTAGAGGCTCAGAAAGGACAGAACAAAGTGGTTTAATTTTGTGTGATAACTTTGTAAAGTGGTGTAGAGGGCCACTGAGAATTGCACCACGTGCCACACTTACTCTTACCATAGGTGGCCGATACCTGTTTTAAAGCATTGACTTTTAAGCTTTCGATAGGCCACAGCCCCCTTTTATGTATCAGCCTAACATCGCGGACCCTCAAGAATTTGACTGACTCCTTGACTCCCAAAACATAGTAGAGGGATTTAAAGGTTTCTGAATAATCTTAAGACTGCCTCTGCTACTTATACAAACTGTTTAAACATTTGTTTTTCTTTGAAGAAAACAGTAAACATCTAATTAAAAATATTCCAAAATACTGAAATTTAAAAAATAGAATACTTAACCGTGTTAATTAGTGATAGAATCTAATAATCATTTTTTTTTAGTGATCAATTAGAACTCCAGCCTAGGATGGCACATGTTTAAATTTTTCCACGATGCCTTTCAGAGTCTTTCAAAGAGAGAAATCTTATTATTAAACGAGACATTAAATGAGTGAGAAATCTTAATCTTTCGCGGACCCACTAGAAAGACGCTGGGGGGTCATGTGGGTCTCTAACGCCATTCTGTATCAGTATTTATGTATATTATAGTTATTTCGCTAAAATATTAACTCAGTATGATATTAGCCTGCAATAAATTTGCAGGGGAAAACACTACAGTCGGACCTCTATATAATGAAGTCGCTAAATCCCGGAAAAAAGTTCGTTATATGGAAAATTCGTTATATAGAGGCTCGTCTTTCAATTTTTTTTGATAAACCACATAAAACAAATTTTAAATTCATAAACACTATACATTAAAAAAGTTAATTACTCACACCTTTTTGTAAATTAATATATGTTTATTTTATATATCTTATTTATCAAAAAAAAAAAAAAAGAAAGAAAGAAAAACTGCAAAGAAAAAGTTTCTTGGCACATTTATCCACTTCCTGAAGAATTGAATTTTTTTCTTTGATGCACATGCACTTACGTTTAGACATCATCGAGCTACAAGAAACAATGTTACCAATTTCGACTGATCAACACTACAAATGAACGGAGACTTGTTCAAGGACACGGCGACATGAGACAACTCCACTGAGATTGAAAGGGGATATCGAAGATGTTTCCAGTTAATTGGACAATGGGAAGGGGGTTATAGATTGCATTTCTTGGATGAAACGCCTGGAATTCTATTGATCTCGGCGAGTTAGGTACTTTATAAAACCCTGTCCAAGATTTATGACCATCATAAAGTGTTGTAAAAAGAGAGAATAACTTGAAATGTCCAGAAGTACTTTAAAATTAAGGAGAACAACATTTAATAACAAGAGAAAAAGTTCGTTATATAGAAAATGCACTTCACTATTTGGAGGTTATTGTACGAAGAAAACCGTGAAATGTTCTTGGTTCCAGGAAAAAGTTCGCTATATAGAAAAATTCGCAATATAGAAGTTCGCAATAGGGAGGTTCGACTGTGCTGGGACATTTCTTTCTTATTCCGGAAATAACTTAATTTTAGATAAATGAACTTATATAAATATTGTTATGACCATGCTTCCTTCAACGCTACGAATCATAAAGTCATTTTAATGCTTTGTTCTCAGTCAACTAGTTTAATTAAAAGGTTCACTCTGAGAGTCAATGTATTCCCAAGGAGACGTCTTTGTTTACTCGAGCAATATCTGACAGCTCATTATCAGTTCTCAGTTAATGAAGACGCGTTCTATTTTGAACACAATTATATCTGATTAGGTTGTGTAAAAATAGTTAGAGGAATCAGTTCCGGTGAACGAGCTCCATTTAACATCTTGTTGATTGTGATTGTCCATCTCTATAGCGTGTCTATCTTTTAATTCATGAAACAAGTTGTTCATTATTTGCATCGGTGATAATCGAATATTAAGAATTCTTAAAATGAACTATTGGTTTACCTTTGTGTTGTTTAATCACCGTTCGTTATTTTTATTTGATGTTTAAATAAAAATATTTCTGGATCTAGATGAAAACGCCTTCTTCCTGTTCTTCAGTAACTTAGCGTGAACATTTGTAAATTTTATTCTCAGCAATTCCGAAATTATTTGGCGCCATTTTTCCTAAAAGTGCGCCAAAAAGGATGTCAAATAAAGAAATTGTTTCGAAAACCACGGGACAAAAAAGACGATCTTATACTGTTTAAAATATCTGTTTAATTTTTTTATAGACTGGTCATACATCAAAGTTCTTTTTTAAATGAAAACGAAGCTTTTATATCTTTTCATCACAATTTGGAACAGTTTTTATGAAAGGATATAAAGGAAATTGTAGGTGTATTATAAAATATATCGAATATATATATCGAATGTATTCTGTTTTAAAATACAGCAATTATCAATTAACTTTTAAACTTGTATGATTTAATGGCTTATATTCTTTTTTTATAAATACAAAGCTTATTATTTTTTTTAAAACATTGGAACAAAATTTCTACAAACTTGTTTTTGTGAGCATTTGGTTAAAATAAATAATGATTTTGATTTTTAAGTTTTGTTGTTTCCGTAAAACACAAGGATGAAAAGAAGTAGTTGTAATTTTTTTTTCTCTGGAAGTGTTTTGATTCATACTTTTTAATATTTTTTTTAACAGAATTGTGGACGAAGTTAATTCCCCAAACGATTTATATATTCAAAGAAATCTAATATTATAATTAAATAATTAAAATTATCAAACGATTTATAGGAAAGTATGGAATTAATTTGCCGATATATATTTTAACAGAGAATATTTATCTTAATTAATATAAAACGCTCAAATTGGAGAAATAGTTTATGAAAAGTATTTAATTTATTCTTTTCACTTTTCTTAGCAATCAATATTTTAATCACGATGATTTTAAAATAAATTATCCATTACTTTAAAAACAATATTATTTAAAAATCATTATTAATTAAGAGTCTGCATTATGGATAAAAATGCCATTTTAATTGCTAACATTTTGGTGACGGTAGCTTTTACTTTTGCATCCCGTGCTGCCATCCTGATGCAGTACAAGATAAAACGAATACATAAATTAAAGCGTTTTGCTTTTTAATGGGAATTCTCTGAGTTAAAAGCAAAATGATTTAATTTATGTTTTTAGTAACGCTGGTGATAAAGGTATTATACATTCTAATACTTCAGAAGAGGGAAAGGGTAAAGATCCTATTTTAGACCACACCACTATTTATCGCCAACTTGGCGAATTATTATCTTTATCCAATAATGAAAAATGAGCTGTTGGCGAAATTTGGGACCCCAAAGGTGTGGATTAAAATAGGATTTTACCAAAAATTTATTTATACATGCATCATTTTCAATTTAAAACACCAATGAAATCATAAAACTATCTTTTCTTTTATTTTATGTACTAAAACTTTCGGTGTTTTTAAATACATTTTCATTGATTCCTTTTTTTAATGAAGTAAGAAAATTATGAAATAAAATGCATTAATAATCGCAATCTAAATTGTACGCTTATTTAAAAATTTTCTTTTTGCAGACAACTCCAAGCCGACGGAATCAACCTTATTACCTCCTCCTGAGCCTGTTATTCAAAACAGCGTTGAAGATACCGTTAAAGATCACACAGAAATGAAGAAAAATGAAACTGAAAAGCAAAGCACTGATGGTATGTATATCATTACTCAAAATTACAAATATATACACTTTTAAAATAACTCTGGATCATTGGAACACAATTTTACACTTTTTTTTGTATTATTTCATATTTGTATTGTTTTAAGTACTCATGACACACATAACTTTATGTGTTCTTATTTGTTATAATACATAAAACACATCATTGTGAATTCACATTAAGATATGTATCCCACACTCTATTATTTCTTACATCATGTACAAAATAATTGATCATTATACTCTTGTTACTATACTTGTTAATTTATTCGGTACTTATGTATTCTACCGTCGATCAGTTTGGCCAAACGAAAAGACGTCGCCAATTCAAAAAGTGTCGCCAAATGGTGTCATCTTTATCATTATTGTGTTTTAACGAGCATAGGAATAGTTTCCACTATTGGTTTCATATCGCGGCGTTTGGCGACGTTTTATGATTTGACGATATAATACGTAAGTACCATTTATATTCATATGTTTCATATAATCGTTGTTTTACTTACAAATGAATATGGTATTTACGTATTATCGCAACCTATTGACGACGTTATATGCAATGAGGCACATGGATGCCAATTCAGCGCGTACGACACATAGGAAATCGGAGTTGCCAACTTGACGAATTTTTAATAAAATTGGCGGTTGTTGCGATAATAAGTAAGTATCAAATATATTAACGATTGTTGTTCACTTTGATGAATATGTTATACTAATAAGCGAAAAATGACAAATTCAGCATCTATAACAAAAATACACATAAATTGCTTATGTTATTTTTATTGCATTGTTGAAGAATCTCAATATGTCTCACAAAATTATTAAAAATAACCAATTTCGAAAAGCTTAAAAATTTGAGTTTTTAACTATATTTCGAAAGTTTTAGATTCAATTGAGCATAATTAAAAACTTTGATTTAAAAATAAAAATGTATACTTTTCATTTACGACTTTTATATCATTGCATGGCTTATAAAAGAATTACAAATATTTTCTATCTCAAATGTTAAGTATGACATCCCATACATCAAACGAAACGACATTATTTCATTAAAGCATGCACAACTTTTAATTTGACAAATCTGATGCCATTCGAAAAGGTCCGAACTCTATTGAAATAGAAAAGAATAATAAATCTACCAAACACACAGTTTTTAAATATTCATTGCCACTAAAAGCTGCAAAAAATTATACAATGGACTAAATTCATGACGGTCACATGATAATATGAACACGTGTTCTACATTGAATTCAAACGGACAATAAACTATATAGCCCGTACTTTTTATTCTATTTGTAAAACTTAGGTAAAATTTCAAATTGCATAATTGGGTAAAGATACTCAAGAGTTATAAAAAGAAATTTCTGCAAAAAGATTTTAAAATTAAAGAAAAAAAGTCTTGTTTTATACATGTACTTTTAAATAAAGCGACAAATATTAATTTTTTTAAAAAAAAGTTTCTGTAAAAAGCGTAATTTGGCAACAACGAAGTGCATGAACTGATTCGCTGAAAATAGATAGTTGCATTTATCGTGACTTTGACGTCACATGCGTTTTTGAACTTGATTGGTTAAAAACACGTGGATTAAAATTATCATCTGATTATGACGTCACATGAATTTAGTCCATAGAACCATTATACTGTAAAGAGAAAAAGTAATAAATTACATGAAAATAATTGTTTGCATGAAAAGCAATTCATTACTCAAAGCTATTGCAAGGGATCAAATCGGCAGATTTAAAAAATAAAAGAAATTATTTGTGATCAGTTGCTACACCGGAGAGTCATTTATTAATTTTTTTTAAAATGACATCCTTGCTTGCAATTTTATTCATAGTTTCACAACTGTTTAGTCAAATTTGTAAATATAATTATCTTTTTAATTAAAAAAAATTTTGCACATTATTTTACTATCTTCATTTCAAGTTTGGTCGGCTGATGGCTTAGATATAGCATGAACGCTTCGTAAGCCTAAGATCGGAGGTTCGACCCCGGATAGAATCGATAGATTTTTTTTACGCGAAAATATATCGTAAACACACATGTCATATGACTATGTGGCATACTAAAGATCCCATGGATATCAATTTGGCTCTGGTGCTCTCAGCAAAATTAAATAATGGCAATATTTACCATTCGACGACTATAAAATTAATTCAAGCTTCCAAATTTGGTAACGAAGCTACCACTAGATGGCACCACAATGAAATGGCTCTCATATTTGGGAAACTTGCCGTGTCTGCTAAGGTTAATCTGCCGAAATGCAGTCCCATTGAAAAAAAATCATTTCAGGCTTTTTAAACTGTTATTAATCAGGTATCATTAAAAAAAATGCTAAAAATATTGAAACTGTACATGTAATTTATAGTAAAATAAATTGAAGAAATATATGTTGCCGTTTAAAGGAATAATTGCCATAGAATGCTGAGGTATTTCATAAAATGTAATCAAATCGGTTAAAGTGTGTAATATTACGCAATTTATCTTGTTTTTTTTTAATTAAATAACTAGGTATGTGTGTTTTAAATGAACTATAATCATAAACCATTGAATGGTAAAATAAAAAGAAATTGATTTTAAAACAAATATATTGTTTTAAAAGTTTACAGCAGATAAATAATTAATGTATCTAGGAAAGATACATTTCATGTTACAAATAAGTTTATTGATTAATTATAAAGAAAAAAAAAACAGGCAGTGGCGCACACAAGAAGAGTCCATGGATCCGGACCTTCCCCCCCTCACAGCCC
The DNA here is from genome assembly GCA_019973975.1 of Trichonephila clavata. NCBI lineage: Eukaryota > Metazoa > Arthropoda > Arachnida > Araneae > Nephilidae > Trichonephila > Trichonephila clavata. The sequence continues at coordinate 70,336 of BMAO01021322.1, forward strand.
TTGTTTTTTTTTTTCAAATAATGGTAATCCTATGTATAGAGTACGTAAAATATAATTAAATATTTGTTATTAACAAATTATTTTATTAATTGGTGCAAATTATTAATTCACAATTTACTTTTTACTGTTTTTTGTTCCCCAAATCGACAAAATCAATTTGAGGTATGATACAAGAATGGTGGATTTTCGAATCTGGACGCTCCCCCGTGAAAAATGTTTGTGTAGGCCTCTGATATATAATAGACCCGGATATATATAATAGAATATTGCTAGATTAGTTAAATACTTGTAGAAAATAACAATATAGAATGCAGAGAGAAATTGTTCGCCTAAATATAAAAATAATTAAACTTAGTATTGTGAAAAAAACTCTGTTACTGTTCAAACTACTATGCCGTCGTTAATACTTAACTATGCCGCGCTAACTTTATGCACACGGTACTAACTTAAGCTATTTCACACATGTCGTTTTTAATAATCTAATTATTTGGCTATCTTCATTCTACAGAATAACTAATTAAATTGTAGAATCCAATAAAACTTAATCTATTTTGACTCACTTGGTTATGTACTTTAAGTTGTATATTTTAACCAATTAATTTATGAAATGTTTCCCACGACTTAACGAAGCGTTTCTCAAACTGTGGGGCACGCCCTCTAGTGGAGAGTGACAACTCTACCAAGGGGCTCGAGTATATTGAAAAATCGTCAACAAAAGATTATTTATAAAAATTATTAATTTACTGAAAGTAAACAAACAGAATACATTCTGATATAATAAAAAATAAAATACACATTTACTCTGATATAATAAAGTTATAAATACATCAGTTCTGCACGCAATAAATTTCATAATTAATTTAATTGTACTACTAGAACAAGTTTAATAATTACCACATTGACCCCATTAATTACCCCATTAATTACCATTTTTTATTTGCATTTCTCTTCTCACATCTTCTACATAAACACTAAGAAATTCTTAACCCTTTAAGTGGTCATTTTTAACTCAAAATGTTCCAAAACAGGCACATTTTTTATTGTATATAACAATACTTAATACCCTACAAATTGCGAAAATAAAATAATTTTTTTAAATTTTCAATTTTAAAATTTTCGCACTATTATTAAATTTCTACTATATATTAGTTCACACTCTTCCTATATATTTATTTATATATCTTGTTCAAATTTTTAGTCATTAATAAAATACTTCCTATTCATCCATTCAAGTTCAAATACATTTTTTCAAACTTGTTTTGGAGGACACTTGATGTTAATACAGTTTTTCCAAATATTGATTCATTAATTAAATTAAATGAATAAATAGTAACAAACAAAAATAGTCCAACAGCATATATAGAAAGGAAAATTGTTCGTTATGTCCCAGTAGCGCAATGGGTAGCGCGTTTTACTTCTAATCCAAAGGTCGTGGGCTCGAATCCCACCTAAAGTAGCCTGATTTCTGAGAATGTGATTTCTTTTTTAGTATGCTGTTTTATTAGAATAATTAAATTTAATGAATGAATGAAAGGAACAAAAATAAGTAATGTCATCTGCTTTTACTAAAACGTATGTAGTGTTTGTTCTAGAGAACGGAAAATAATAAACTTGATATTTTTTTAAAACTAATAAGATGACCTATAAAATAAAATCATTAAAAAAACTTGCCAATTTTTGGCAAAATTCACAGTTTTAGGGGAGTCGGTTACCTTAAATGATTTTGATTTCTGTGTTATATTTACTAAATATGAAGATTAAAATTACATTTCTCCCAGTCTTCAATTTCTGACACACATTTTTAAGCTTTTATCTACTTAAAAGTTTTAGCATTTTACACAACTGACCAGGTACCATTAGCTTGCTTCTTTTCTGATATCCTGGTAATGGTGAAAAGCTATTTGGTTAATCGATAATGCTTCATACTCATTTCATAACTACCATTTCATAAAATTCTTTTGTAAGTACAATTTCTTATGTATTGTAGCTATAATAAACACCCTGATATTTTCCAAACCCTTATTTGTTAGGTTTTCTTTCACTTATTTTGAAGTTTTGCTTATTTTACTCTTTCGCTTATGGATATTTCCCTATAAGCCTATTAAATTGCAAAAGAGGAAGGTTGGTGCCATTAGACTAGTTTAAAATTAATAACCCGCATGTTCAATCCTAGCTCGAAATTAATTTTTGATTTGCAAAGTAATTTTCTTATTTTTTGTGAGTTTTTCTTAACTTTCACATATTTTTTACTTTATATGTTCTTGCTCTGATTACACATTCTGTTAATATACTAATGCTATATTGGTGGCTTAAATAAAAAAATTCCGACAAGTTGGCGGTCTTGTGCAAAACTTTTTTAAGTGGAATAATCGTTTGTGCTCTTACTTATGATTAATATATTTCGACATTTATACTTTAAAAATATCTTGAAAACTCTTCCTAGAAGTTCTACAGAATACATTATTATGAAAACTTTATTGAAAATAACGGAGAATTGCACTCAAATTTGAATTTGAAAATAAAAACGTGATTTTTTTATAATTAAGATAAAAAGTGTTTGATATATTATTTCTCTAATTAAATAATGTTTACATTAATGTACTATATAGATAATTATGTTACATCCGAAATATACTTCGTTGAATAATGTTTATATTAATTCACTATATTTGGATAATTATGTTTAGATCCGAAATGTACTTCAGTTTTTTAAAATACCTTGTTTATGCGTAGAATCATTCGTATATTATATTAATAATACTGAATCCATCACACATTTATGTATAATAATTATTTCAAGGAAAAATAAATAGTTCATAATAATTTTTGAGTTATTGTCATTTTTGATAAAATGTTAACTATAGACATTTAGAAAAATTGTACAAAATATTAAAAATTTTAACATTTTACTTGGTTTTTAATTTTTATCTTTACGTTTATTTATTCAAACAGTTGTGTTTCGCTTTCAGTTATGTTCCTCAAAATTGACAAATTGTAGCTAAAATATTTAATTATTATAATTTTAAATTTTTTAAAAAATATTCTTTAACCACATGCAGAGGTATTCGTAGTCTAATTTATAAATTAAAAGAAAGAACAATTACTATTAGCAATGTTTAGTTCAGTGTTATAAAAGGTTATTTCTCAGTTTTTATTAAAAATAATTTCATTACAAGAAACGCATGAAACTATTTCAAATTTGTTGATTTTGTTACAAGATTTGCAATGGAATTTTTTTTAAATAACTTTCTGAAAAATTGTTAGGCATTTTTTTTTTATGTGACTTTAATATCTTAAATACTATTTGCTCAAAAATCTGATCCCTACTGAAACCACTTCATACTGTCTTGAATCTGAATCCATAATTTTTTGTATTTTTAAAATGTTTGTGTTGCATTTGTGATATAACAGTTAAAATGAAATATCTCCAAAATCCCTACTTTTTTCTTTTCGTGCCCCAATTTCATTTGTTTTGTAACTATTGTCAGTTTGAACTTTATATTAAAAACAATTATATTTAAGTGAAATGCTCTGCAATAGTTTGAAGTAACAGTTTTTAATTTTAAATTTTTACCGTAATTCAAAATTTTACAAAGTTTTCAATATTAACACATTGTTTGCCAGAAATTTTACTCAGAGGCTGTCTCATGTTACTATTACTTTATAACCGGGGTGGGCATTACGTCGATCGCGATCGACCGGTGGACCACCAAGACATTTTGAGGTGACCGCCTAAAAATTTTACCACTTACGTAATTATACATGGAAAATTCAAGATAGGCTAACAGTACGCAAACTGAGCCTTCTACTGACTATAGCAACAAAAATAAATTTTAGATAAAAAAAAAATTTTATATTTGAAATTTTATATTTTTAATATATTTCGAATTGTTTCATAATAAATGTATCATTTGATATAATTATATATTTGGGGCTATTATTATTAAGTTTGTTTCTTGCATTTTGCTTTAAACACGGTTTTAAAAGTGTTGTTTCTTTATTTTAGTTTTGTAAGTATATAAGTACATATTCCATACTTATTATTAAGTAATAACCTTTTCCTCACCTCACCACACCTACGACATCGGACAGTAGGGTACACGAGAATTTTTAAAGGGAAGGGGTCGAGTGTTGAAGGTTTACCATTCTCGTATCATACCCCAATACGCAGCCAAACATAATTTTTTTGATTTTGTCGATTGTCGGGAACTAAAAACAGCAAAAAATAAATTACTGAATAAATAATTAACATTAATAAATAAAGAAATTACTTATATCAAATACTTAATTACATTTTACATGGTGCTATAATGAATCGGAAAAAAATGAAGGGTTATGAGGAAGAGTCAGGACCCGTGGACCCCTCCCTTGTGTGCGTCACTGACACTGGGTGGACCGCGACTCCTTGAAAAAATTAGAAATAACCCGCCCCCTGAAAAAGTCTGCCCACCCCTGCTTTATAGTTTAAAGGGGAAATAAATTAAGCAAGCCTTACTTATTCATAATAAATAAGCTGTTATGACTTTTGATTAGGGGTCTGGCTGCGGTAGCCGAGTGGTCAAGGTATTGGATCGTGACTGGCATGTCATGAGTTCGAGCCCAGTACCACTAAATGTCCACCATATAGGGGAGTGATGCACGTTAAATCAAACGTCCTCCCGTTGGTGTGGTGTGGTAGTTAGGAGAGGTGGGTGCCAGCCCAGGTGTCGTCCTCGTTGCTTGACCATGGTTCAAAATAACGAGGTATGTCGCCAAAAGCCTTCGTGTAGCTGAACAGTGAAACGTTAATATTCTCTCAAAATTATGGACATTTACGGAATTACAAGGGGTGATCAAATGAAAAGGTACGAAACGACACGGTGGGTACAAATATAGCCTTTATTCAAAATATACACCATAGGCCTGAACACAGCGATCCCACTGATGAACAAGCCGCAGGATTCCTTGTTCCAGAATTCCTGTGGCTGTGACGAGACCCAGTCCTTCCCAGTGTCCTTGAGTACGTCGTCCGAGTTGAAGCGCTTTCCTTTCAGGTGTTTCTTCAGTGGACCAAACACATGGAAATCGCAGGGTGACATGTCCGGACTGTAGGACGGACGGTCCAACGTCTCCCATTGGAACTTGTCCAGTTCCATTTGTGTGACTCTGGAGACGTGTGGACGCGCGTTATCATGGAGCAGAACCACACCCTCCGTGAGCAGCCCCGGTCTTTTATTCTTGATGGACCTGCGTAGGCGTCGGAGTGTCTCACAGTACACATCGGAGTTAATGTTCTTTCTGTGCTCGAGTCATTCTGTGCTCGCATCATTTGGACGCCGCTTTTTATAAGAGCCTTTGCTCTCTCCTGCGCATGCGGGCACCCGCGCATGATCCGATCCCAGTCAGAGTCTCCAATATTTAACTGTTTCATTTTTATGTCGTTTCGTACCTTTTCATTTGATCACCCCTTGTAAAATTTAAAGATAACTCTAAAGATAAATTTATAGTTTTTTTTTTTTTTTTTTTTGTAAATTATTGAATAATTGTGCTAAGGAAGGATTTAATTGTTTGAATTGTTTTCACTTTTGGTTCTACATCTCTAAGCAAAAAGAATCGTTCCTCGTATGAAAAAATATTTCGAGTACGCAAAAAAATTTTTTAACAACTGAATGCTCAAAATCGCATCAAATTGAAAGTCACAAATTATACCCCTGATTTTGCGATATAAAAATGCGTGTTGTGTGTGTAGAGCATTACAAACACTGGGTTCACATTAAAATTAGTATTTAACTTCGTATTTTATAATGAAGGGAAATACTTATTGTTGTTTTAACTTTATGTTGTTTATTTCTTATTTTAATAAATATGTTTAAAAATACATACTACATGCACAATTTTAAAAAATTTAAAATTTTGTTTAAATATTAGTTATATTTTATGCTGTTTATTTGTATGTTAAGAAATATCTTTAAGTGATGAAAAATTAATTTATGATAAAACTGTAAATCGATATTCTTGAACACTATTCTCTAACTCTGCGTGCTTTCTCGCGGGAACCGAATTCTTTCAAAAAGGTCCACCTGTGCGGCACGCTGAATCCTATTGGTAGATTGGTTTGACATGTCATTGCTAAAAGGTTGCCAACTCCTGCTTTTATTATTTTTAGTATAATAAACTACTATATCATTCACCTACGTGCAATGATGCACAAGTTTTTAACTATATCTCATTCATGATGAATCTCTCGGACAATTCGCTTCAACTAAAGCAATTACATATAATTTATTTAAAAAAATTTCACTCTCACATTCTGTCATGGTTGAAATTTCTGAACTACTAAAAATCCTGAATAATAAAATGGACACAAATAAACAAAACGAACAAAAGTTCAGGAATATTCTCTTTTATCTTGGCTTTATAGAATATTTTTCTGTAAAAAAATGTTATAAAGTCTTAAGTCAGTTAATTTTTTTTTTTTGATAAACACATATATATACATTAACAAAATTGTATTGAAAGCATACAATTTTAGACTTTTCCATTTTTAGCTTATATTATTTTCCGATTTCTTTGTATTATTTTTCGCTACACGAAGCTGCATAGAACAAAATTCATTTCAAACTTTAAGGTTTATAGACCTATTAACGAATTAAAGTATCAAAAGAACAACTAAGAATGCATATTCCTAACTATATTAAATTTTTTAATTCTATTTAAATAGTACCGTTTTCATTATTGAAATAATTTTTCGCTGACTCTTTCGGCTGTAATGAATAATATTTTTTTTTTCGAAAATCTTTTTCATTTTACTTAGTATTATTTTAGGTAGGGGACTTGGGACCTTAAAAATGACCTAAACATAATTTTTGTTGTATTTTATTTAGTTGTATTCTTTGCATTATTATCTTTCGATTGATGTTCGATTTTGTATAACTGAAAATTAGCAGTTGGAAAAAATTTCAATTGAAAATTTTAAGCAAACAAATAAGGAATTCGACCCCCCCCCCTCTTTTAGATAAAAAAGCTAAAAGATCTTTTTGATAAGGAAAAGCTATTTTATAAATTGATATGATAACTGAAAAAAGAAGGCGTTACAAATAAAGTAGGATATTTTTGAAGTAGTTCAGTAACGTGAATTGTTTTTCTTTTAAGAGATGTGTGCATGAAAAAAATTCTTTAATTAACACATTTTGTATTAGTAATTTTATGATTTCAGTTCATATTCATATGTTTTTCATAAAAATATAATATTTCAATATTTTGTGAAGCAAAAACTGTAAAATTTCTGTTATGACAAGAAAATTTTTTTTTAAAGTTTTCTTATGCAATTATAATACTCATTGAAACTGATAATTTATAAATATATGGGTTATAAAATAACATAAAAATATCCTATTACTTTCAAGAAAAATATGTAGCTAATATTTTAAAGTGATATTTTATTTCTATTTTGCTTATAATAATTATTTTTTTACAGTTATAAACTTTAAAATGGTTTTTCTCAGTTTAAGTTTGTTTGCATGCCAAAATGCTTCTCCTTCCACAAGTATTTGCCAATCACTTCCATTTTTTCTCCGTTTGTTATTTATAATGGATGTAACAAAATTAGGGATCAATTTTTCTGTACACTTAATACTTTTCTTAAAAAAAATTTTTTTAAAAATGCAGGAGATTTAGCGGTATTTACTTAAGCAAGTAACAGCCTCCGGACAGGGGAGATCACATTTGTCTAGTGCAAAGGTGGCGAACTTTTATGGATCAATGTGCCATTTTTTTCTTAAGAAATGTTTGATGAGTTATAGACGCGCAATCAAATAAAAGTAACATTAGTGTGACTTCTGTTGTGCTGCAGATTGGATGACAAAGAACTTGTGTTAGGATTGTTACATGTTATATTTTTAGTAAAATGCAAGCTGAGTTGGATTCATCTGCCAAATAGTTTCTAAGCAATTAATAATTCTTGCTGTGTTTCCCTTTTTTGACAACAAGATTTGTAATTTGTAAAATGCCGTTTTACAGACGATATTCTGCATACCACTGTTCCAGAACATAAAAAAGCACCGCTTTGTCGCTTTTTCTAATAATACCATATTTCTAGATTCACAAAGTTTGAAATTCTCTGTTACACTTACTATCTGACTTTGTTCTGAACTAGCCATGTTGAATAACACAGTTAAAAATCGTAAATATAACAAATAAACTTTAAAATAGTTGGGTCAGCGAAATTGACAATGCTATGCGTGCACAAACTTTTCATCATAAGCAACTGTAGTCTATGACTTAACTAAGGCAATACAGTAAGTAGCAAAGAGTGTACAACCCGCCAATCCTTCACCTATCACTTGTGTTTGTTCGTAAACTTCATTGTAAACTTTGATGTTTTTAAATAAAACGACAACCATTTTGATCCTCCGTGCCCAAAATATTGTATCACGTGCCTTTGATGAACGTGTGCTACTGGTTTGCTACCCTGTTCTAGTGGTATATCACCCGGCTTCGGATCCATAGGTCACTGGTTCTATCCACCGGATACTCTCTTTGCCACATATATATAACAACATATTGAGATAGAACCTAATAAATGTATGCTAGGTATTAATATTCATACTGATTAGAACCAATATTTGAAAAATTAATGTTTAGCCATTTAGTTACAATTTCATTGATATATAGGGTGAAATCAGTCTTGCCCTGATTCTAAAAATTCGCGCATGCGTTTAATATAACAATGCAGCTTTGTACCGTTGGCTAGGTCAGTTTTTCGAGGGTTTTTTTTTTTCTGGTGTATAAGAAGTGAATGCTGTTGAAAGAGTAACTAGGGAGTACATTTGTAAGAAAGACATCTTTTTGCCGAAATGGCTTTGAGGAGATTCGATCTCGGTATCTTCCGTTCGGTAAGCACATAACTTACCGCTGAACAAAGAAAGATCACTTCAATCCGGAGGCTGTTACTGACTTATATAGATACCACCGCCAGGCTTCGATTCAAGAGAAAACCCAATGTGTGCATTAGTTTCACGAAACGAAATCGCCCATTAATGTGCAGTGTAAATTTCAACGTTGTTACGGAAAAAACCCAGCCGGTGCAAAATCAATAAAGCGATGGGATGAAATGTTTAAAGAAATAGACAGCGTTAAGGATCTCCCTGTCTGTCTTTCTTTTTCTAACGGGCTGCATATTGCGATTAAACTTTTTTCAACACTGTGAGAGCCATTTCATGGTGCCACCATCTAGCGGCGCCTCTTGCTACCAAATTGTGATTTTCGAGTTGATTTTAATTCGAGCTCTCGTTGGAAGCTAAACATTGCCATGAAAAGATCTTTCTCGAAGTGGCAGGCCGAGTATAAGTGAAGCAACTGTTAAACTCAACACTTGGCGGTAACTGAAGTACCGCTTAGACACTCTTTGAGCTACCGAAAGCCACACCTTGAAATTTACTGAGATAAATTGTCTTATAAAAAATTCAAATGATACTTTAAATATATTGAAAAAACCTGTCTATATTATATAATAGTTTGAAGCACAACATAATAAATATTTATTGCCAAGTTGAGAGAGTGAAACTTTTGGTTCACCTTGTATTGCGAAACCCATTCTTACCATATCAGAAACGTTATGAAGCAGATTTAATACATTTTCAACTGCACAGAAAATATACATTCAATAATTCATCTTTTGTTTATTGAATACTAATCATATTTAGACGTTGAAGATTTTCCCATTATTTCCCCTGTCATATCAGGTCGATGGCTGTGAGGTAGCGTGCTCGCCTCCTAAATCAAATGTCATGGGCTCGATCCCGGATGGAATCGATAAATTTTCTGGATGTGAAAATCGTAGGCATGCATGTCATATGAAAATGTGACATTAAAAGAACCTTGAGTATGAATTTGGCTCTGGTATTCTCGGCAAAATTAAATCATGACAGTATTTAACATCTGCTAAGAGAGTTTGATTTGAAAAAATTCTCACGTCACAATTTGGTAGCGGAAGCATCCACTAGATGGTACCACCAATGAAATGTCTTCCATTCTAGGGAACTTGCCATGTCTGTAAATGTCTTATCTGCAAAAATGCAGCCCATTGAAACAAACATAATAGAAACAAGATATTTAATAATTGTTATTATTAACCTGTTAAACATTATGGTTTCTCTTCAACCGAATCATTTTCATAAATATTTTTTTAAATTTGCAATCGCTATTTTTTATTATTGTAAATTAAATTAAATAGTAGCATTTAATTGATTGAAAATGTGATAAATTTTCTACACTGTTTCGTTTTGTTAAATTTAAAATATTTTTTTATAAATATCTGTCCATTCTATAACAACTACTCATTTTTGAAACACCCACCACCGCTTCGTTTACCACATATCGGTCACTAGAAAAAATGTATTCATGTCTGTAAAAAAAAAATTTAAAAAAAAGAAAGCCATATTTAAATGTTTTCAGATTTGTCACACCCTCGATCGATTACTCATATTCATTCTAAATATCTAGCAAAGCATAGTTATATATTATCCATTCAGCATAATTTATTATGACTTATCTCACATAGATATTTCAATGCCATAAATATATTTCGTTGGATGAAGAACGATAAAGCGATTTTAAATTCATAAATTAACTATAAACAAACGGAAACTGTGGGCGTTTGTCGGTGTTTTTAGTATATTTTATGAGATATGATGTCTGTGATATGTTCCCTATTTCTTTCATATTTGTGAATCTCGTCACAACTAGCACGATTGTAGTGTTTGAAAAAGCAGTTCCAGTATTATAGAACCTTCTTTTATATATTTTTAGGGTTAACTTCTCTATCTTAGAATGTATTCAAGGAAAATTAAAATTTGTAAGATTATCCATATGTTCATAGGTTTAAAGTTCTATTCAGTCAACGCAAAAGTTAGTCATTTTAAGCCCATGTTAGTCGTTTTGTGAATCTTAATTGATACTTGTAAAAAATTCAAATGTGCTTTTATTATTTATATTATTTGCCAATTAAGGTATTCGACTACTTGCAACAACTTTTTTTGAAAAAAATGGAGATAAGGGATTTTTTTGTTGTTGTTTTTTATTTGCTTAGTACATTTGAAGAAAAATGTGCTAAAATTAAGAAGAGAAAAAGAAATTATTATTACTAAAATGGGTAAAGATTTAAAAAAATAACATAAACGCGGCCCATTTTGTACCAAAAGTTTATGAAGCAATTTTCAATTCTGAGATATGCTGCTATGTTATTCAGTTTTGAAATGACCTCAGGATAAGAAATATTTTAAGTTTTACAAAAACTAGAGCGCTGTATCTTAGTTATCATACGGAATTGCTTAAAAAGAAGTGATTGTCTTAACACAAGGGACTGTAAATTTTGTAATAAAACAGTGATTGATAAATCGGAAGGTTAAAACACCTCGACTATTATACAGAACATACGCAAAAAATTTCAGTTAATAATTTTCAAATCTTTTTGAGCAATCGCGCGCTGTCCCCGTTTGAGTATTTACAAAAATCACACACACACATTTCGAGTAAAACGCGTTTTAATGTATAACATCTTGCTTTAAGTAAAGGGATCTGCTTTTACTAAAACACATGTAGTTTTTGTTCTAAAGAATGGAAAAATTTAAACTTGGTATTTTTATAAAGCTAATATAAAATAAAATAAAATATAAAAAATAGCCTATAAAATAAAATCATAAAAAAGTTGTCATTTTTAGGCAAAATTCTCAATTTTCGGGTAGTCGGATACCTTAAGTGAATTAAGAATTTCCCACAAAAAATAGTCATGAAAATACAATAAATCTTATATATCAATTCTCGAAAAGTTACTTAATTGTATTTAATTTCCTAAATCAGTGAAAAATTCAACTGTTAAATATTTAGCAAGCCTTACATTGGCTTATACATGCGTGTATTTTAGATAGTGATAATTGTGTCTAAGTGCTGTAGAAGAGGTGAAATCCTTCTGATATTTATTCTGCGAATTTTGCTGTTGAATCCTGTGTTTCAAGGATTAATTTTCCACGATAAATTCTCATAGCTCTTAAAGAACTGTCTTCTTGTTTGCGACTGATTTGCATAAAATCCTCGAACCCCTTTCAAAGCAACAATATACACACACACAGGTTGGCCATAATTAAACTGCAAGTATTCAAGGGGTGCTGGAAGGAAAACTACCAGGAATATTCCAGTGAAATTTGGTATCTACTCGTTTCAGAATATGCGCAAGTCAAATATGCAATGAAAAAAATCACAATTTTCATCCGATAGATGGCGTTGTGACATGTTTCAATGCTTATCGATGGCGTATATGCAAATTCTAAGCCCACAAACAGTATGAAAACAAGATCACATTGAGTAATGGTCAATCATGACTCTGAATAAGAAGGAACGTGCATTGTTAGCGACGGTGTATCATGCTGTCTTACTTTTTCAGCATGTGGTTGCATCTGGTAGTTCGCATATTGAGAACACCATGTGATAATTTCATTGAATAAATAATGGTTTAAGTGTTTTCCAAAGGGTATTTATGGATTGTTTAATTTGTGATCTTAATTTACATTAATTTATGATTAACTGATACTGTAAAAATTCACTTACTGAAGCGAATTGTACGGAATTTTGATTAACTGTAAGTAATGCTTTATATTGTTTATTTGCCTCTTAGAATGTCATTATCCTCTGTCTCTCGGTTTTAGAAGTTGTTTATACCGCCTATGAAGGGTGAAATACGGTACAGCGCCATCTATCGGGTGAAAATGGCGATTTTTTTTCTTTGCATATTTGTTTTGCGCATGCTCTGAAACGTGTAGATTCCAAATTTGACTGGAATATTTCCAGTGGTTTTCGCTCCAGCTCCCCTTGAACACCTGCAGTTTAATTATAGCCACCCTGTATATATTGTATAATATATAGAATGAACTAAACGTTTTGCTCAGATTATAAATATTTATTAAGCTCAAAATATATTATAATTAGACATATATTTCTTCGGGTATATTGTAAGGATTATTAAGAATTTTTTATAAGACCATTTGCCTTGGTAAATTGCAACGTGTGGCGCCCCCTTGGTAGCTTGGAGAATATCTAAGCTGCATTCCAGTAATCGCAAGTGTTCTTTAACATGTCTTGCCCTTTATAACCATATAACCTAAGTCTTTTATGAAGAGTTCTTATCAAACTTGTTCGATATAGTTGAAATTCAATTGATGCTTCTTAAGGTGATTTAATAGGATCTCTTTGAAACGATTGCCGAAAGTGTTCAATCGTAGCTTCACTCACACTAAGTTTGACACATGTAGGAAGATCCTTAACCCTCCCTGCTTTTTTTAAATATTTCACACCATCGCTTTATTTATTTTGAACCTGTAAATTTGCCTCCATAACAACGTTGAAATTTACACTAAATATTAATGGATGATTTCGATCAGTGAAACCAAAGCCCACATTGGGCTTTATCTTGAATCGACGTCATTTCGGTCAAAAATGATGTCTTCCTTACAAATGTTCCACTGAGTCAAATTTTAATTTTTCAAAATTAACACATTTTTTTATGATTTTATTTTATGGGTCATCTTATTAGCTTTATAAAAATACCAAGTTTATCATTTTCCGTTCAATAGAACAAAAACTACAAATCTTTTTGTAAAAGCAGATGCCATTACTTTAACCAAGATGTCACACTTTCAAACGCGTTTTACTCGAAATGTGATTTTTTCAAAATAATCAAACAGGGTCAGCAATTGCTAAAAAAGTTTTGAACATAATTAACTGAAATTTTTTCTGTAAGTTCTGTATAATAGTAGAATTGTTTTAACCTTCAGATTTATCAATCACTGTTTTATTACAAAATTTACAGTCCCTTATGTGAATATAATCACTGCCTTTTTAAGCAATTTCATATAATAACTGAGATAAAGTGCTCTAGTTTTTGTAAAAAAGCAAATATCTCTTATCCTGAAGGTCATTTCAAAAATGAATAATATAGCAACTCATTAGATTGAAAAAAATTGAAAAATTGTTTATAAACCTTTGGTTTAGAATGGACCGCGTTTATGCTATTTTTGTCAATTTTTACCTATTTTTTTCCATTTTAGGAATAATAGTTTCTTTTTCTCTTCTTACTTTTAGCATATTTTTCTTTAAATACACTAAACAAATCTAAAAATAACAAACAAAAAAAAAACCCATATCTCCTTTTTTTAAAAAAAAAAGTTGCCGCAACCAGTCCGTTACCTTAATCTAGATTCAATCTCCAGTGACAACTCGTCACCTTAAGTTATTCAACTACCAAATGTTAAATATCCGTGATTCACATTCAATTTGATTAATCACTGCTCCGCTAGTAATCTATCCTATCTCTCTCTTTCAAACCTAAAAGCCTGAATATCATATAGTAATTCATCCTTTACATGTTCACGCTCTCTTCTTCAGACGAAGCTTTCGAATAAAATAATTTTTAAAGACCAAGAATTCCCCAAGAGGACTATTAGTGAAAAGGTCGCGGATAGAACCGTCACAAGTTTCAACGCGCTATAAATCTAGAATACTGCAAGGTGTTATGCGATATATGTAACTGAATTGTATGGTACTATTTTAAATTTTGTTAGAGAAAGTCACAAATGTTCTATGTGTGAACCCTCAGTCATACTACACACATCAAGCAGGTTACCCATTCCCACATTAAGGTATCTGAATCAAGTCCCTTGAAATGGCTGCGGTAGCCAAGTGGTCAAGGTATCAGACTCGTGGCTAGCGCGAATTGAGTTCGAGCCCAGTACCACTGAAGAACCGCCGTGTAGGGGAGCGATGCACATTAAATCTGTCGAGAGTTCAAACGTCCTCTCGTTGGTGTGGTGTGGTAGTTAGAAGGGTGTGTGCCAGCTCAGGTGTCCTCCTCGTCACTTGACCATGGTTCTAAATTACGAGGTCCGTTGCCAAAATCTCTCGTGTACCTGAACAGTGAGACGTTAATATTCTCTCACTCAAGTCCATTGATACGCTGTTACAACTCCGTTAAATCAACAGAAAGAGGGAGATGGGATAAATACCTTGTTTCTTACATAGCCCTCAGGAAGAAATCACAAGGTGTTAAATCAGGACTTCTCGGTGTTTATTGGGTGAGGGCATGTTGTAGTCTACGGCTCTTCCAATCCATCGTTGAGGTAGATGTTCATCGAGATAATCTCGCACATAGGTCGACCTGTGTGGTAGTGCCCCATCCATTAGAGAATGAAGTTGTCAATGTCGTCCTGTAAATGTGGCATCAACCAAAGAATTAACATATCCAAAAAAGTGACTTCCATGACAGTTTTTTTGCACGTGAAACAAGTAATATAAAAAATTAAGTCAATTCCTACTTAGATCAACAATATATATATATATATATATATATATATTAGTTACTTTTTATTAAAAAGTTACAATTAATATAAATATGTATATGACAGAATCACACACACAACATTACATGACAATTAATTTTTATTAATTATCATTAAAGTCTCGTATTGTCATCCAAAACAGTCGTGTGTATAAAATTTCAGTTCAACTGAATGCTTTGAAACGTGAGGGAAAAAAAAATCTTTTAAAGTTTTGACCCAAGTCGCTAAAAAGGAAGCCAACGTGGCTGTATCTGTCATTCTTTAAAAAATTAATTTCAGTCAATAATTTTAATTAATTATAATTAAATTATCGTATTGTTACCCAAAACAATAGTGTATAGAAAATTTCATTTCAAATGAGTGCTTTAAAATGGAAGAAAAACCCTTTTCAAGTTTTGACACGCCAAAATGGTCTCTAAGTCGCAAGAAAAATAATGTCAACGTGGTTGTATTTGTAATTCTTTGAATAATTAGTTATAATCAATTAATTTTTATTAATTATAATTAAATTATTGTATTGTCATCCAAAATAAGCGTGTATATAAAATTTCAGCTCCATTGAGTGCTTTAAAGTGCATTTTATTAACGATTGAAAATTTGAACAAGATAAATATAGAGAGTGTGAACTAATAGTAGGAATTGAAAAAGAAGATAACGAACATTTTCTTTCTGGTCAATGCAAATAATTCATTAATCTTAGCGGAATCTCGTACGTGTTTCATTGTGTCTATTATCTGTTTCTCTTTTATGAGAGGCACAAACTTTAAGAAAACATCTACCTTACGGCTCACTGAAGGGGAAGGGGCGTGTTTTTAACTATTAATGTTTTACAGCAACAGAAAAGTTATACTCCTTTATAAATCACCCTGTATTAAACGGTTATTTTGTAATGAATTTTTATAAGTGTAATATGTGTAGTGTAATATGTGTGTTTTATAAGTGTAGTTAATTTTTATAAGTATATATTTTTACCCTAATTTGCAATAATATTGACATCTAATAAAGCTAAATCTCTGTAAGAAGCACTTGTTTTAATAAAAAAATTTCCGGTTTAATGAATATATTGTATTTTAAGGAAAGCTTTTTTTTCATTTTCATAAGAGAAACTCTTAGAAAATACTCTCTTATATATTCCCAGTAAAACCTATGCTTTTAATTTTTTAGTGTTCGTTCTTTTCTTGAGATTTAACTAAATACAACTCCTTTTTTTTGGCGACTGTGATAATAACATTGCTGAGCCTTAACATAATGCTTAAAATCAGCCAAGCAATATGAATTAGAAATATTGTTCTTCCCATTTCCTGAAGAAACCACCGTACAATCAACCATGTTATATGCCACTTAGCAACAATGTACCAGCCCAGTTCCTCAAGATACCCTCACTTGTCAGCTCCATATGACCTCTTGTCGCACGAGTTGACCTTGTCTTGACTCATCCCCATCCATTCGTGCAGAACCATCTCGCTTCGTGAGGGGATTTATTCGGGGCCCTTCCGCATCACCAGCGAACCAAACTCCAGAACCATTCATTTCTCATGCGCAAAAACATTCCGATCGGGAATGCGCAAGAATCCGGAACGGTTCGATGCGTGGGAAGAGATCTGTCATGTTCTTCCAGTTTTACTCCCGAATGTTTACTACTCCTATGGTGTCCTCAGTCTCGCTTAAGCTAAGTATTATCCAATATAATGGGATTGGGAAGAAATTATATCATTTGGGGAGTTGATTGGGAGGGTTAGGGAGAGGTTAATGCTTGTGTGTGTGTTTAACTGAAGAGTTGTGAGGTTTTGGGGACTCAAACTTTGGATAAACGCGTAATTGGTAATCTGAATTGAAATCTTCTTTGAGGTAAATTACCAGGTTGAATTTTCGAAGTTTATAAGAATAAGGAAGTAAAAACTTTAAAATTCTGACGGTTAATATCTTTAATAATTTATGTTTTAAATACGGATATAAATACTCGTATAGTGTGAGTATGCAATTATTATTCATCCAAAATTCTGATTTCGTGCGTATTTCAATTTATGCAGTGATATTCAGATTTTATGGCGATCCCTGATTATATATATGTATAATGTATATGTAAGGGTGTATATATATATGTATGTATATATATGTGTGGTGTATATGTAAGGGTGTATAAATATGAATGTATACAAGGGTGGATTTAAAAAAAAGTTTTTTCAGATTTTCAAAATTTGCAAAGGCAAAAAAGATGGTTCCCTAGTGTATAGATGAAGGAAAAATTTTAAAAAATCATATTAAGTACTACCATAAGGGGAAAGAACTTTAGTTATTTGATGTTTTATATGAAAAAAAGTCAAAGCAATTTTTGTTAAAAAAAGCAAGTATTTTAGTACTTTTTAAAAATGTATTGCGATGAGAGGGCGCCCACCTACTAAATAATTACAAGTAAAAACATCAGAGGTATATTTAACAGCTTCTTTATACTATTAAATTTTTAAAAACTACTTTCGAAATGACAGTGCACGGTATTCATCAATAACCATCAATTTTCGTAATTTCTACTGAAGAAAATAATTTTATATTTTGAGTCTAAAGTCATCTAAAATTAAATCTTTCCCCCTTTTTTCAAAAATTCAACCCGTTTGTAGCAATATTAAAAAAATTTAAATTATCCCATAACAATTTTAAAGTTATAGCATCCTATATAATCCCCATACTATAAAACATTTTTTCCCACATAGGTAGGTTCAGTTTAATAATAATTTTCCCTCCATTTAACCAAGGAGGGAGATAGAGATCCCTTATCTCATAAATTTTTACCATATTTATTCAAATCTACGCCGCAATTGATTTTAAGCCGCACCCCCAACTTCTCAGCATGTTTATGTGAAAAAATAAAAAATAGTGAAAAGGGGGTTTATCAATATTTGGTATTTAGGAACTTTAAAAAAATTTAGAAGTTGAACTAATAAGAAGCGGATAATTTATTTTCTACTAGTATTCAAAACTTTTAAATACTTACATGTGAGCCTGTAGTTGCTCTTAACATCAGAATCATGTGTAAACTCTCCGTCTAACGAATTTTTCCGCCTTCGATTCTAAGCTGCATCCGATTTTCAGCAGTATTATTAACGTTGGGGGGGGGGGGGGTTAGGCTTGGATTCGCTTAAATACGATATATCACGTTTCGTACTTGCCAAATACCCAGAAAATCAAGACGTAATACATTTTAATAGTTAAAACAAAAAATGCATTAATTTGAATTAAAATTTTATTAGAAGAAATGTTTAAATTTTACTGGTTACATTATAAAATTAGGAATTATTTACAATTTTTTGGTATTTACACACACATTATAAGATATGTGAAACTCTTACAAAATATGACAACACTTTGAAATTGGCTAAAACCATCTTTTAGCTTCCAATGTGTTATAGCTTTCTAAATAATTATCTCTGTTTTTTTTTCCCGTCAATTAACTACGAGTTCATTTTTGATATTTACTGTAACTTTTACGACTTTTAAAATTATAAATATAGAGCCACTGTTTCATACTGCATGTGTTTCTAATTTTTAAAACCCTTTAAGTGATGTTTTAAGCTATTTTTTCCTTTACTTTTATATAAATTGCTTGTTTAAATAGATAGATTTGAAGAAAAAAACCTATAGAAGCGTTTCGAAGAACGATTTCTATTTCCCTTTATGAGTTAAAAAAAATCTAGGTCATATTTCAAAAATTCGAAGTTAAGAATAAATACACAATTATTTTCCTACGTGATCAGTAGAATATAAAACAGCGCTCTTAATAATTTTTGTGCAGCGTATCTTACCACACGCAATCATATCAGACTCCAACAAGATCAAAAGAAAAAGAAAACAATGTGTTTGTTGACAAAACAATGAACTTTTCTTCTCAAATTCAAAGATGAACATGAAAGAATCAAACCCTGATTAAAAAAGGCTTCTTACATCACACATCAACACTCTAATTCAAACACGTATATTCATATTTATAAACAACGCCGTGAACCTTATAAAAAAAGAATTGGAGAAGCAGGAGAAAATTAAATCACGTTATGAAATTTCTAAATGAGGCAATAAATAATTAACTCTCCACAAATAAAATAGAATGAAATCATCCCACAATGAAAACGCAACTCACAGCAGATAACACCGAACAATAGCGCCAGAACCTGATGCTTAAGAATTCCCACCATGCCATCCGAGAGACGAAAACAAAAACTAAAATGAAGGAAGGAATCAGGTTTGGGCGTAGACCATGCATGACAAAAGGAGACGGTTGAAACAAAAAGAGTACCGTCTTCACATCAGATTTACGGGCGCTGACCTTTGATCGAGACGCTTCGGATCCTACCCCTTGTCTTTTTTTTCTTTGCAGACGATTCATTTGTGTCCTTTCCCTTTTTTGCAGGTGATTCCGTGACCAGGGTGGCGCTGGTCGCCCTCAACGCTCGGATCGAGCAGGAAGTGACGCAACAGGAAATAGCCTCCAGCATTCAGGCTGCTTTCTACTCGCTGGACAGCCCTCAGAAGATCGGTCCTTCCCTTTTGGCCATCAAGCAGAGAGGTGGACGAACGGCGGTCGTCGAAAATGGTGCAGTGACATCTAGGGTACACCCTCTATCCACACCTAGTGGGCGAAACCCGGAGGATAATTTGACATCGAGATCGGAATCAGAGGATGATATAAAGGATAACACTTATCCTTTGAAGAAATCTACTGTGAGATTAAACTTGGATTTGCAGCAAAAAAATAATGAGAAAAATATATCTTATTCCCCTCAGAAGGGACTGACGAGACTTAATTTGGAATTGAAACCGAAGGATAAAACTAGCGATACCTCTTATCACTTGCAAAAGCCTTCGGTTAAGTTGACTTCGGGTTTAGAAACAAAGGATAAAGTGAAAAACATATCACAACCTTCTCAGGTAACAAATACAGGACTGATTACAAATTCCAAGCCTGAAAATAACGTTAATTTAATATACTGTAAGCAAAATTCAACAAACGGATTGATTTCGGCAATAGAAACCAAGGATAACTCAAAAGATACATCCTATCCATTGCAGAAATCGACGCCAAGATTAGTTTTGGATTTAAAGGATGACCTTGAAAACGGTTTAGAAACATTTCTGCCTCCTCCTTCTGAATTTAGTGGAGTGGACAACGAAGCATTAGTTATTGACGACGAGGACCCGCCACCTTCTCGTTCACATTCTCGATCAACCTCTTCATCATCTCTGAGGAGGTCTTCATCGCTACTCAATCTCACTGAAGGATCGCCAAGTTGTGCCTCTTCAAAAATTAAAAAGTCAAGGCATCTCCAGAGATCATTATCCGACTTGAGTTCTGAAGACAAGCAAGAATTCGAAGTTGAACAAGAAAGACTCCAACGCGAGTATATTAAACTCCAGAGACAATTCATTCGTTGGCAACAGCAGCTGTTAAGCAATCACGCCATGTTAAGGGAAGAGTGTATCGTGCCTCAGTACGCCAGAACTCTTAGACAATCTCACAGTCTTCCTGAAGGGGAAGATTATTCAGATGACGCTCCAACCTCTTGTCCATTGGTGACTCGTTCACTATCTTACGAACCTACAAAGTGCTCTACTTTGCCCAGGTCTACAATCAACATACCATCTTTGGAATTCGGTCCTGTACCCATTACAAATGGATCTAGTACTCTGAGGTCGTCTAAAACGAAAAATTACTTTAAGCCACCCCAGTTGAGAGTTTCAACCAAAAACCGACAGAGATTGCCCCCAGAGATTAGGAAAGATGGTGATTTGGATATATACGATGATTCAAAGATCCTATCTACTATCCTCCCATCATTCGAGAGTCTTAAGTTGATCTCGGAGACCAATGATGATGACGTAGATGGTGGTGCCTTGAAATTAAGGAACAACGCACCGGCTCCTCTAGTGGAGAATTTACGCAACAACAAGAAGGTGCCTCCTCCTGTTCCCACTAAAACATCAACATACCAGAAGCCTGTCGTGAAGCAAAACAATGAAAGGAATCTGAATGGCCATCTGGTCATTTCAAATGGGGACATTGTTCAATCGAAGCGAGCAAGTGACCCTACTGGGCTTACAGAAAGTTTGGTTCCTCCACCTCCTCCTCCCATGCCAGTGGTCGATAGGTCAAAAGGATCTAACAAATTGAATGGACTTCGCAGTGTTGGTGAGAGGAAAATTGTCACACCGCAAGTTGATCCTCGGGAACAATTGATGCAGGAGATTAGGAACTGCCGCGGCAGGACTGCCTTAAGAAAGGTGAGTCTCTACATACATTTTTATTTTATTATTATTTTTATTTTTTTATTTAATGTTGTGTGGGAAAGAACAATATTCTCTTGCTAGGAAATTCCCATTATAAAATCTACAAATTATGAATTCTTTTACTTATTTGTATCTTTTTGTTGTTGCTATTGGCAATATTTTTTCATTCGAATAAGGAAAGAGAAAGACGGAAAATTCCTCGTTTTTGTTTCATTATTTACCATCTTTTAAATTTATAACATTGTAAAAGGGATTTCACAATATTGAACTCAAAAAAGAATTGAAAAATCCGAATAGATAACGACTGAAACAAACCACGAATATTAATATAGATGTATTATTTAGTAAATAGTTTTAAATTGTGAGATTTTTGAACATTTTGAAAAAAAAGGACTTTTTTTAAAACAGGATTATTTAGGTTATTATCACCTGAAATTTATTTAGACTATGTAAATTATTTTCTCTATATTTTTCATTTGAAATATAATTCAAAAACTAATAACAACTTCTAAGTAAATAAGATAATATCTTTTTAATATAAAACCAAAAAAAATCTACTAGAATCTGAGTATAAATAAAATTTCAAAACAAATTGCAGCTACCATGTATCTACTATTTTAAATTCCTGAACGTAATGAAGTTTCTGCACTATTGTATATATTGGAATGCATTTAAAAAAGTAAATAATGAAAAATAATATCTGTATGATTACTTTTTTCTTTTGAAATATTTTTATATATACTTTATTGTTTCATTATAAGTCTTCAATCTTTAAGGAATAATTTTAAAACATTGGTTAATTCTGAAAGGAAGAAGAAAAAAAACCACATTCATAATAATTTTTGTAATTTTTATTTTTGGTATGCACTTTATTTTAATCAACTAAATATAATAGCCTAAATTTTTGCGAGAAAAAAATGGGAACACTAGAATATTTAAAAATGCATTTACAAGCTCTAATTGGAAGAATGGGAGTCTTTAAGAAATTAATATTACAATTATGCATAGCTCACCAATATATCTTTTTACACGAATTTTTCGTTCTAGCACGAATCCCGAAGAATTTTTTTTAATTCTAATTTTAATTTTGATAGTGTAATTAGAAAACGGTCAGTTTATGTCCACTGACTTGGTTTACTTCATGACTTGCTTACTTTGTATTCTGGAGTTACGGGGAATACCCGAATTTTATAAACACTTTTTTTTTGTTGCACTTCAACTTGAACACAGCATTTCCTTCTGTTGTGGAAGCATGGATAAAGTTTATGAGTTAAGTTTTGTGTACAGGACATCAAGAATTATGTTAGCTATTTGAGAAACCAAACAAATATCCAATAATAATAGATTTTGTAGTAACAACAACAAAAAAACAGGCCGTTAATGACGAATTAAATTTTTAATTTGAATCAAAGTCAACAGCTGTGCTACACATAATTAGCATACCCACTCATGATAATATTTTTTATCTGGTTCGTAATAAACGCACACGCTCATTACCAAGAATCACGATGAATAGTTATTAGTTAGTATTTTGGTTCCTAATTTAAATTTGAATTTTTATATTTTGTATGTACTTACAGACAAAACTTTCACCGTACACAAATTTTAAATTTTTTTTGTTATAAAAAGGAACTATTATTATTTTATAAATATAACATAGAAAAATATTAAGAATTTTTACATCTTACACGATTTTTTAAAGTTGTGGAACATATCCCTAAATTTACCATATGTCGCATGTACTATTTTACACAGTTTTTTGCACGGTTTTCTAAGGAACGCATCTACCGTGTAAAAAAAGGAGTTGAAAATATATGTTAAGAATTCATCTATAAGTGTCACTATCGAATTCGTTGTTGAAAAAAATACGATATTTTATCAATTGTTATCGATTATTTTACGTAATGGGAAAGTATACAAAATAAAGATAAGATGCAAATTAATACAATATCATATTTGAGAATTAAATCGAAGTTATTAAAATCATTAAATATACGATCGTGATAAGTGATTAAAATAGAAATGACTGAATATGATAGACTATGAGATAACAATATAAATCTATTATTAAATTAGTCAATTAAAAAATATTATCTGTAAAATTAGTGAAAGTAGGACAAATATGTTACTGAAGGCCATATATTTTAAAGTTTGACAGTTATTAAACGTTTCCTTTCGTGATCTGCATAATAATGAACAATGCATGTTTGGAACTAGCTGTTGATGTTTATATTTAGAAATCGTAAGTATTTTTGAATTGAATTAATTTATTATGCCTTATGAATAAATTATTAAAATCGCTTTTTTAAATGATTAATCAATTTAAGTTCTGCCAAAATGATTTTAATGTGCGTGCAGCTGTTATGGTTAAAATAAAAACAAAAAATACTAAAACTTGTTTGCAAATTTTCTCGTTATCATACTACTCTCTGGTAAGTTTAAGAATAATAAACATTCATAAATCGTTTGCACATTTTCTTTCTCTCTCTCTCTATAAAGAGTTTTGTGAGATGCTGTTATAAATTTATTTATACATAAAACATAGTTAACAAAAGCAATTACATCTTTACAACAGAAAGAAGCAAAGCCACAGTTTGGACAAATTTACATTTATGTTGATGGTGAGGCTTTGCATGGACGTGCAAAAATTAAGAAATGTAACGATGTATCGCAAATTTTACAGCCAATTAGGAATAAAATTCACTATGCAAAAAAATATAGAACTTTGTATGAACTTAAAAATAAAACCAATATCAAAGAGTAGTCTGTGTTTTTATACAATATATTGAAGAGAAAAAAACAGAACTGCATAATACATGTAAATTACAATTTGAGCAATGAGTATATAGACAGTTGTATAATTTATACATTGGGGTTGATCCACCGTTAAGTTGACAGAGGGTACTATGCTAGTATTTTTTAACGATGAAAAAATTGTAAATTTTGTTAAATACTTTTTCAAGAATCCATTTGATAAGTAGAGTTAAAATTTTCTTGTTGTGTGTGTGTGTGTACTGTGATAAGCAAAAAAGAAATGTAAGGTTTAGAAACCATGTAATTAATCTTCGAATTGTTACCATGCCTAATCCTAGAATTCCATTTAAAATAATTCCCATTTATAAGAGTTTCAATACATGCATAACAAAAAGAAACTCTTTGCCAATATTAAATTAAGAATACAATTTATTATTTTAAATTTTAGCTGAAGTTTTGAGAAAGGTTTTTAAGAGAAATGTATAGTAATTTTTATATTAGATTCCTATTATTATAAATTGAAGAATGGCTTAAAAATGTCTGATACACCTGTCCAAATAATTTTTTATTGTTAAACGGAGACTTAGGTTTAGTAGATTAATGTGTATAACATTAATGTATTTTTGATTTTATATATTAACATATATATATTATTTAAATTTCTAATTTTAACTTCTGAAATTTTTTTTGCAAATTACCCATTTTTTTTTATAATTTTTTAATTGTTGAAATGTATTGTTTCATATTCCAAATGTTATGTATGATTTTCATTATCTTTAAACAATGTATACAGTTGACATTTATTAAATCGAATAATAATATTTTTAAACTGGTCAATTTTTCTGAATGCATAATGACATTTATTTTAAAAATGATATTTGTTATTTTTCTGCTTTAAAGTAAATAAAAACCATTTAATTATTTTTCAATGAATTTTTCATTAATTAACCTTTTTATCGAGTTTTTAGCTATAAATGCATTTTCGAATATTTCTTTCTTGATTTACTGCCACTTTAAAAACTATGTGAGTAATTTTTCTTAATTATATATACATTGAAGTTTCCAACAATTTCGAATTCGTAATATTACATATTAGGAATTTTAAAAAGAAATTTACAAGAATATGAACAAAAACATGCTATTTATAAAACTACCAGCTTGAATTTTATAGACGCTTAAAATACCTTTTGTTCATATAATAGTTGCTTATTTTTTCTAAAATGAAACAATTTATGAAATAAAGACTAATTGGCAAACGATTATTCTTAAAAAAACCTTTACTTTCCTTTTTAAAGAAGTAAATGTTTTTGAACAAAGAATTTTTATATGAAATTGAAGCATTTAATTAATTGCATGGTAATAAAATATTTCTCAAGGGTTAAAAACAATTTAATATTTTTAACAGTTTTAATTTGTAAAAAAAACTCTTAAACAATGCTTAGAGAAATAAGTTTTTCTTACTAATTATTTAATGGCAGACGATTTAAATTTTTCTTTCAATATTATTATTTTTCGTTGGTCAAAGAACCAAGAAAGTTCTTTCAATAGAAAATAGAAGAGTATATATATATTTCTCAAATTTATATTAAATTAAACTACCTTACAAGGCATTTAATGTTGCAATTACACGTTTTATTTTATTCAGATACAGCAAAATACTACAACATACAGCTTTATTTTTTATCAATGTGTTTTAAATATCTTTAAAACCGAACTATTGAACTTAAGTTTGATGATTATGTAATACATTTAGAAACCGAATACCTTCCTTGAAAAAATTTCAAAAATAATTTTGTTTATTTTGCTATTTAAGTTACTATATTTCAGAAATAATTTTGTGTATATTGCTATTTAAGTTACTAAGTTTCAAAAATAATTTTGTTTATTTTGCTATTTAAGTTACTCAGAAAAGTTGGCAGCAGGAAAGTTGCATAAAATGTCTACAGCACTGAATTTTTTCAAACCTTTCTACAAATATAATTGATCCACACTTTCTTAACTGAACTTCAAAACAATTGCGGAAGTTGCTAGTGAGTACAAACTTCCGCTATAAATTGATTTTTTATTTGACGCAGTTTGACTAATTTTTAAAAAAGAGTGAGCACTAGAAAAAAAATAATTACAATATTCGATTATTTTCTTATCTTTTCCTCGCGCAGAACCATGAAATTATATATCAGCCAACCATATAATTCCATCTGTTGCCATCGATTCGGAAAAAAATACGTAATTTTACATCACACACGTTCCAGTGCTCTTTCATCCAAACGTATTATTATTCCAGCGAAGTTTCATATAAAGTGCTGTAAAATGTATTTAAATGCGTTGAAACATTCATGTAAGAACCAAGAGACGTATTTTTAAAAAGAGCTTTATTGCTTAGAAGAAAAGGTAAAATAAGTTTGAATGGAATAAAAAGTTCTGATGAGCCTTTTCTATATTTCTATTCTATTGAATTATATGGAAGTTTAAGGATGCTTTATTTTGTGGAAGAATGAAAATGTTTCTTTTAATTATCCGTTTGTAAAATGTTTAAAAAGGCTTTGCGGTAGAACAAAAATGCATTCGATATAATCAAAAAATTCTTTTACCTTTCTTTTTGTTCCTTCTTTTCTTTTTTTATTTGGAGAAAAAATATAAAAATAGCTCTATTCATATTTTTATATTAATTTATTATACATTTTGCTATTCCTGTTATTTGTTATATTTATGATTTTTATGTAATTTTTTTTTTGTATTTGTTCAACTAATAAGCTTTTTTATTTTATTTTTTAACTTTATTTTAACTTTTCTTTTTTCATGTACTTAATTGAAGTAAACGTTTAAAAAAATGTTATGAAAAAAGAAAATATTGCTGAAAGCAATTTTCATTTAGAACTTTTTGTATTTTATTTCTTTTCCCCCATTATATTTTATCCCTAGTTTTATGTAATTTTTCAAATGTGATAATTGTTTTGCAGTTGGTTTACATTAGCAATTTATTACTTAGTTATTAGAAACAAACGATTATACACAATACATGTCATTTACCTGAAAATAAATCCTCCAAATTTTAATATATTCATGCATTTGTTGTTAAAATATTTAAAATGGCACATTTTTATTAGGGTACAAATTTTTTAAATAATATCAGTTTAAACCTTAAAAGTACATGAAATTAATTGGAAATTATAAAATTTTAAGTACTTTAAATGTGTGTGTGGTTGAAATATATTGATTTTTCATGAAGAAACATATTTGTTTCGGAATTTCTTAAGCCTAATCTGAATGTCAAATCTTCCAAAAAAATTAAGAATTTCCTCCTCCATATTTTTTAAAACTGTAAAGATCATAAGTGCCCTTAATGTAAAATTTTTTGTAATATAAAATATATATGAAAATCGGAATCAATTTCTCACTATTTGAACTTTTAGATATGCAATTGACTTTAACATTTTTATTTTAATGTGATGTTTGACATTCATTTTTGGTTAAACTGATTAACTTTTGACACGTTTCAAAATTATATGATGTTTCAGTAACATCGGTATCAGATATCGTGATGCATGATACTGTTTGCAAGATCACACCAGATTCCAAATGTTTTGTTTAATATATCATTTAAATATATTTTTAATATTTTCAGATTAAAGATTCAGGTATCCCAAATTAACGCAATTTAAATAGTTATTAATGACAACCCAGAAATTAGCGACAGTTCGTCTTCAAACTGATGGTAGTTTTTAAACGCATGTTGAATAATCGTATGATGAAAAAGGGATTTATTACCTCATTGTGTAAAATAAGACTTAATTCAATACAAAAAAAGTGTACAGAATATTTACAAGTTTCTCTTGAAATGCGTATGAAAATTTTGACAGGGAATTCTTTTTTTGAAAGGCAATTTAAAACTTTTGATGCTACAATGTACTTTTATAGCCAAAGTGGAAAAAAACGCAGAATATCCACTAATTGCCATTTTGAGTTCGCAAACTTTGTGTTAATTCTGTAGAATTTTAATGGACTCGATTCATCTAACGTCATAATCACATGATGGTGGGCTAAACAAATAGACACGTGCTTCATTCGTGTTTGATTCGACTACGTATTTTGGTGGCATTTTCGAATTTGCATCTACTATCTTATAACAAAATGAAAAAAATCCTTTCTTTCCTTTAACTTAAAAAAACAAATAATTTATATTTTTATATGCATTGCTGATAGCTTTATAAATATATTTTTTAAAATTTCACATTAATATCTCTATTTTTATTGCAAAATGACAATTCGTAAATTCTCGAAACACCTACCGCTAAATTAAGTTGCTTGGCGATCGATTACGGTCGCCAAAAAAATTGACATTGCCAAGTGTCTTCCCGTTCTACACTTTAATACTTAATTTTTAAATATACAGGATTTTCTTCAATTGAATGATCCGTAATTTTTTGAAACACAATGTGGCTGATAAACTAGTTTCTAACCCTTAAAGTATACAAAAACACAAGACACGAAGTCAAAGAACAGAAGTATAAACTATAAGCTTAAATCTAATTTTGTGAACTAAAACTGTGTATATATTTAATTACTATGCAAAAAGGACAGGAAAGTATTAGAAATTGAATAGAATTACAATATGTTAACAAAGAAGGAAACCATAAGTCATAGAGGTTATGCATATAAGGAGATTTTTATAATTCGAATAATTCGGTCATTTTGAAAGCATTTTAACGTTTTCCCATCACACAGCTGAAAAGTTGGCTTCTTTTTGTGGATAAGATAACCACGTTCTTAAGCACACGTGTACCCTTAAAATATTGCGAGGTTTTGTCTTTGATCACCGCCCCTGCAACTTTTGACACAGTGAGAACCCTCTACTCCACCCACGAGTGGGATGTAACTCGAGGATAAAGAAGTCGACCGCTACCATCCCGAGACCTTAGAGAGGTTAAAGAGAAGTCCGTTGGGGAAAACTTCGAAGAGAACAGATGGAATCTCCTCCCTCACAAACAACAGAATTTGAGCTCTAATGAACTAACCAAT
Source organism: Trichonephila clavata (assembly GCA_019973975.1). NCBI lineage: Eukaryota > Metazoa > Arthropoda > Arachnida > Araneae > Nephilidae > Trichonephila > Trichonephila clavata. Next base: position 99,747 of record BMAO01021322.1, read on the forward strand.
CTATTTACTAACTTCAGTGTATGTACTGTAATTAATAGCTCTGACGTAAATAAACCAAATATTTAAATCAATAAATATCACACTATCATTATTTTTCTCAAATGTCATAGCGTAAATGTCATATGCCTTTTTGTTAAGTTAAAGGTGAATTTAAATGTTTTTATTTAAATTAATTTATTATAAAGTTTTTAATTTACTATTTTCTTACATTATTTAAGGGAGAAATTAATTTAAATCATAAATGCCTATGAATTATTGTTGCGCTAAAATATATAAAATCTTTTTTTAAAAAAATTCAAATAGAATCAAATTATTATGTTTTCGATAAGCATACGAAATAATTCAAATATTTTTAAATTTAATATTTAAGTACTTAAGTTCTGCATTTATCCTAGTTTTTTATTCATTTTTGTGAAACAGTATTTAGTTTGCTTTACTTTCCATTTTAAATTATTGAAAAAATCTTTACTTCGTACTTTATTTTTCAACTTAAGTCAATTTAAAATCAACTACACGTTAACGAAAAATTAATTTCGAATATATATGTTAAATTATTTTTCATTATAATTTCTTTACGAAATCCATTAATAATATTTTTCTTTTTCCAGATATCTCTTGACATTCCCAGCTAGCCTCCAGTCCCAGAATTCCAAGCCCTATTCTCAGGAATATATTACATTACGACTCCGTTGCCAAGAATGTCTCCGATTGGCGACAATCTTGGCGACTGAATTATGGACTACGAAATTTTACAGACTCTTTAATAATAACAATGCTTATCGAATGGCAGAACATTCTGCTTCTATGGGGAGCTGCTTGGAAAAATCCCATTCTACATATATCAGAGTTAATCAATAAAAATAAGATATTAAGTGGATAACGAATCAAAAATTATTTTTGTATAGAAGACTTTATGTACAACGATTTACATTGAATATATATTTCAAGTTTCTTGTCGTATTTAAAGATCTTCATAAGCTCCGTTTCTGAACGGAGATCTTCACCTCGCTGGAACTTTTGTATATGTTTTAGGTTTTTGTATGAAATGTGGAACTTTTATGAGAGAAAATCCAATTGTAATAAAGTTTAGGTATTGGTATAAATTTTACGTGTCTTCTTTATGAGTGAGTTTTAATTTTTTTTCGAGGTGTTTCCGGAAACCAAGTAACCGTTTTGTTCTAACGCAACTGCCGTGGTAGTTGTATCTGGTTGAGTTTCAGCCCAGTGGTGCGATAATACCCGGTTTGTGTTGTTTTTACACTTGTTAGTGAATGCTCAGAATAATTAAGGGGTCTCAGGGGTGTTAACTTTTTCTAAAGGGCTGAAAATATAAACAATATTCAAATATATATAACCTTTTGTAATTGAGATTAAATAATTCGAATCTTTTACGCATTATTTATAAAGGAATAAAGCTTCAGAAAAGCGTAAAATCTTTAAAATATAATCATAATTTTAAAAATTATAAGCATATGAAAATAAGAAATATTTCCGTAACAAATATTAATTAAGTTTTACGTTGCGCATGCTATCTTCTAAAATAGTAGTTTTAATTGCTAGAAATAAGTTAATTTATAAAGTTAAATGTATCCTTATTACATTGTAGTATTTTCAAATAAATAGAGTAATAAATTACATTTTTTTAAAAAATAAAAAAATTACATTAATTTTTTTAAAATTTCGATATTTTGAAATACAAAAGATATATTATTCTGAAATTAGTAAGGTTTAAAGAGTATGATACGTTTTATAATTCTATACAGTTTCATACATCTAAGGCTACTATTTTAGAAAATAGTGAGCCTAACGCAAAAGCTGCTTAATATTTATTACAAAATTATTTCTTATTTGCATATGCTTATAATTCCAAACATTTTGTACTTTTTTGAAACCATAATCCTTTATAAAAAAGGTGTACAAGATTCGAATTATTTAATTTAATATTAAAAGAAGTATACGTGTTTGAAAATTGTTTATATTTTCACCCCTCAGGACAAAATTAACATCCCTGAGACACCTTAAGACGATTGCCGATCTCGCCGCCTGTGAAGTGCGTTCTGTATTCGACAGTTCAATGATAGACGCACCGATGTTCATGAGGAATGTTCATATATACCTTCTGTTGTTAATAATGGTTTGGTTGAAAAGTGAAGGAGAAAATTCCTGCTTAGACGGTTCACAATAGGATTGCTTTGTAATGAGTTACTGTAATTTTCAAAAACTGTTCACTGGCAGCATCTATCTTTAAAGAGAATATAGACAAGTTTGTTGCCCGATAAGATAAATCTCTGAACAATGGTGGCAACATTGTTGAAAAATTGTGTTTCCGACTTGCGCTTTCATGTATAAACACATTCTGTCATGGAAAAAAATGTTTTTTATACGAGTTTTTCCAGAACAGTACTTAGTTTCCGGACACTCCTCGTATGTATAAAATAAAATTTACATTTTTTGCTTACAGTAAATGAAGATTTTAAGAATATCTCTTATTTTATATTTATACACAGTTGAACCGAACTTCTAAAGTACACATTCTTCTTTAATTCATTTATCTTTAATAATAAAGCAGCAGATCTCTGAGCTTACTACCTCTTCATTTGAACTGACAAGGGGAGGGCACGATTAAGGAAATACATTTAGGGACGAGACGTGGTGTAATAGTAGTATTCCATTAGGGTGTTCAACCCTCAATGTGTTAGCCTCGAATGGTCAGTCAAGTTGGAAAAAATAGCCTTCGTAATTCAATTTAGGTTTTATACAATTAAGTTTTAACTATCTCTAGTGGCGCAGTCGGTAGTGCACCTGTTTTCTGCGCGGACGGATGAGGTTCGAGTCACGCGATGTCTGATTTGTTTTCTAATTCAATTAATTATTTTTTTAAATTAAATCAGTTTAACTAAATATTAAATGTTATTTTATGTAATTATTTTGCATTTTATAAAGTAAAATAATTACGATAATTATATAAATATCTATACTATATTTCATAAATATATTTTTATATTAATAAATGATATTTATGATAAATATTAAATGATGTTTTATATATAAAAAATTAGTTACAAACAGTTTTATAATGTGAAATACAATATATATAATAAATAAAATATTATATATATAATATAAAATAATTTATCAAATATGTTATTATTATTATTTTAAATTAATTATTTTATAATTTATAGAATAAAAGTAATATAAGTCTTTTTAGGTATTATTAAGTTAATTATTTTATAATTATAAAAATATTTAATAAGTCCTTCTTAAGTAAATTTAATTTTAAAAAATAATTAAATGAATTGAAAAAAAAGTTGATTACGTGACTCGAACCCTAACCTTCTGCGTAGAAAACAAGTGCACTACAGACTATGCCACTGCGTCGTTAGAGGCACAAATTAATTCTATAAAATTTGAGCTTGAATTTTGAAGGCTATTTTCTCTGAATGGACTGGCCATTCGGGGCTATTACATTGAGGGTTGAACACCCTAATGGAGTACTACTATGACACCAAGTTTCGTTCGAAAAGGAATTTCCTTAGTCGTGCCCTCCTCTTGTGAGACACACAATATTTATTTGTTATTATCTGACCTTTATAGCATGATCTATGGAGTCTAATCTATGCAAGGAGCTGAGAACATAGACCTTTATTCTGAGTCATATTGCTTTTTTTAATTATGTGGTTTTCCATATTATTGTTTGGGTAAAATAATATCAACTGGGATATATTAGGGGACAAATTTTTTAGGATTTTAAGTTTCACAACTAACAGAGGACATAACACTCATAGCAGAATACATTAACAGCATATTACAAAGGACATAGACAATTCCTACCAAGTGAGCGAGCAGCTTTACCCAAGTATATACCGTATTTATACTCGAATTCAAGCTGCAAAATTTTTCCAGTGCTAATGCTACTGAAAATCTGGTGCGGCTTAAAATCGAAGGAAAAACATTTCTTGTATGGGGGAAATTGAGTTTCTACCCTTCTCAAAAGGAAAAATGTATCTGTCCATTCTGGCCATTTAAATCGATGACTTATCCCAGCGTTTTTCAAATTGTGGGGCGCGCCCTCTGGCTGAGGTGTAATAACTCCACGAGAAAGGCGCGAGCATATTGAAAACGAAAACAAAAAATTATTTTTAAAAAAAATTAATTTGCTAAAAGTAAACAAACCAAATACATATGGACATAATAAAAAATAAAATACACATTTACACTGATATAATACACTTATGAATGTATCAGTATTACACAATGTATTTTATAATTAATTTAATAATACTAAGCTAAGAACAAGTTTAATAATTACAAGTGACCCGAGGGACTTGTCACATATAAAATTAAATGCAAAAATTAGCATTCATCTTGATAATTTGTATGGTTTATAATTAATCCCTTCACTGTCGATTAAAAGTTACGTGATTCGCACCCCAATTCCACCTTTTTCAACATAGTAACGCGTTTGTGATGTATTGTGGGGGGAGAAAAGGAATGCGTAAGCAAATTACCTGAAATAAGTAAATCTTGCGCAAACACTGTCAAGGTCCTTTTATAGCATTCCAAAGAATTCGGTATAATTTTATGGATAGCAGTGCACAGAAAAGATCGTTCTTCGGAAAAACGTGTCCGTGGAAATTGACATTTTGGTTGAACGAGATGTTTACATATAACAGTGGTATTTAAGAGGTTAAAGTCGTATTGTAGCTTTAGTGCCAAAGTATGGTATTATTTAATTCAAAACATTGATATATTGAATAGAGGGAGGGGGCGCGATGAAAATTATGATTGAACATTAGGTCGCAAATATTGAAAGTTTGAGAAGCACTGACTTATCCCATTCCACAGTTTATCTTCCAGTATTCAATCTATCTTAAACATAGTTGTCTGCTTGTGTTTATAATGACTGGTATATTCTCTCAGGCCTTCCTAGAGCTGTGGGAGGAAGGAAAGGGTGACTCGCCGTATCACTTTTCAAACTATTTATTGAACACACAAATTGTCAACACTATTCTAATAATTCAAACTGGAAGATATGTTCCCAATCTAAGCAATATGAGAGTAAATGTCGTGATGCGCGAGTTATGAGAAGACTTTAAATATATATATATATATACCGACCCTCTTTTATCAGGATCCAATCTACTGTCCCAATTATTTGAGCAATAATTTAACTATATGACCAATCGTCACTTTAATTCTTTCAACAATCTAATCTCTGAATCGCACTATAAAATAGAATAATACCTGGTCGGTAGCAATCTCTCCTTCTCCTCGCATTCTATATCTCTCAATCAAATATCTCTAGCTTGAAAACCTGGACTATGGATATTCGAACTAATCTTAATCATGTTTGCTTCTTCAGAGGGTTGGTTGCGAGTAAACTCGAATTGATAGACCAAAGTTTTCCCAAGAGGATTATGTTAAAGGAAGAACGCGGATAAATCCGTCACATATTTAGGAATTTTTTTTTGTATACGCTTTTTGGTCAAAGATATCGGTGATAGCATCAACACGAGTTCACTATGACGCAATTATGAAAAGGGAAGCAATTTCTATGCAGAAAAAAAGGAAACACAAAAGCGACTACTGAAAATTGGACACGGATGGAACAAATATACATCAATGGCGTAATCAAAATGATGTAATTTTTGCTTGTAAATGTTCAACAGTCTCTAATATTTATGTTACAATCTTCTATTATACATTCTTTTAAAAATTTTACATAACAAATGCATTGGATAGCACGAAAGGCGATACTGTGTGGGAAAATGGCGATGCTGTGGCATCAATTCCAAAGTTAGCTGTGACAGTAGGAGCAACGAATCATTTTCGAAACATGATACAGACGGTTTGAGTAATTACAGATTTATGTATGTATTTGAAAGTTTTTAAGAATGGTTAAATAAATAAATTATTAACTCCTTATTATTTCCATTAAATTTTTTTAAAAAATTTCTTAGGTATCGGGTATGATGAATCTTTTACAAACTTTTTATTTTTTCTCAAAACGTATAAAAAATTTAGGATGTGGCTTAAAACCGAGGGCAGCTTATATTCAAGTAAATACGGTATATATATACACACACATAAAACATTAATAATATAAATCTTTGCAGAAAATTAAGGATTCTATCCTGTAGAGAAACTTTTTATTTTAAATCAGAAAATAAAAACATACAAAAACTAAAGGATTTAAGCAAAAGTACTACAGAGAAATATAATTTTTACATAAACACACAAAATTTTCGGTACATATTTTTTAAAATTTCGTCTTACTATAAGTAATATTATAGCTTTTTTCTTGAAAAAATTTCTTTTAAGAAAAGTTATTTTATTGTATTAACCTTGACTAATTGTGGTATTTGGACACCATCTTGAGTAATATTTTACAATCATACTGAATTACATATTTGTACAAGGTAGGGCGTGGAAACTCCCTTTTTTGAAAATGCAATAAAACACTCTACCTGTTTCATTCGAATTTATTGTTATTTTTCGCCTGCCACACGACATAGCATTTTTGAATTTACACAGTTTTAAACACAATGATTGTTGAATGTCGTGATCCATTATCAATAAATTGATGCAATCTATTTCGAAAAATTTCAGCCACCTTGCCAAGCAGAAACAGGAATACTGTCCATTTTGGCGTGGATGTTATTCCGTAGGTCTTCCATGGTCTTGAAGCAATTTTTGTAAACCAGGGACTTGAAATAAGCCCAAAGAAAGTATCAGGAGGAGATAAATCAGGTGAGCTCACATGCCACTATACGTCCCCTGACAGGGAAATCAGTCATTGGGGGACGGCTGCTCTTAAAACATCCATGGAAATCCTGGAGGTGTGGGTTGTGACCCCATCTTGTAGTAACTACACGTTATCAAGATCCCTTTCTTGGAGAGAGGATAAGAATAGTTGTTGCATCATTGTCACATTATCTGAACTGATACACGAACTCGTTCCACATTTTCAGGTGTTCTAAAGGTCTTCGGAGGTCCTTTCCTTTCTTTGGAGACATTCTCCGTTGCTCGGAAGGTACCTTTCCACATTAAAACGCATTTCTGGTCAGGAGGAACACGACTTCGTGGGGAAAAATCAAAGTGACGATGAAAGGCACGTTGCACTGCAACCACCGACCGATCGTTCGAGACATACGCCTCCACGGTAAACGCACTCTGTTGCCTCGATCACAACATGTTTGAGACTAAAAAGGGCAGAAACACAAATATCTTACTCCACCCCTTCCACCGAACTTCTCCACTTAACCCTCCCCTCCCAACGAACATCACTGCAACATGTTCAAAAAAGGAAGTTTACAGGCCCCTCCCTGATGTCGACTAACACACACAATCATATTATTATTTTGCAAAAATTTTCAATAACGAGTATTTAGGTATCCGACTACCCTAAAATTGTGCATTTTACCAAAAAAGGACAAATTTTTTTTCATGATTTTATCTTATAGGCCATCTTATTAGCTTTATAAAAATACCAAGTTTATTATTTTCCGTTCACTAGAACAAAAACTACAAATGTTTTAGTAAAAGCAGATGGCAATACTTTAAGCAAGATGACATACTTTAAAACGCGTTTGACTCGAAATATGGTTTTTTGAAAATGTTCAAACTCGCGCTCGGGGGGCATTGCTCAAAAAATTTTGAAACTAATTAACTGAAATTTTTTTGTGTATGTTCTGTATAATAGTAAAAGTGTTTATCAATCACTGTTTTATTCCAAAATTTACAGTCCCTTATGTCAATATAAGCACTGTTTTTTTAAGCAATTTCATATAATAACTAAGATAAAGAGCTGTAGTTTTTATAAAAATTAAAATATCTCTTATCCTGAAGTCCATTTCAAAAATGAATAACATAGCAACATATCAGAATTGCAAAATTGAAAATTTGTTCATAAACTTTTGATACAAAATTGGTTCTGTTTATGCTATTTTTTGTAAATTTTTACCCATTTTTTCCCATTTTAGTAATAATAATTGATTTTACCTTCTTAATTTTAATATATTTTTCTTAAAATGCACTAAAAAAGTTTAAAAAACCACAAAAAAAAATCCCTTATTTCCATTTTTTTTAAAATAAAAGTTGTCGCAAATAGTGGAATACCTTAAAAAGAGAATGTTCATACATATAAGCATCGTTTTACAAGCTGGCATTGCCTTATTTTCATTGTTGAAAAAACAAAACCATTTGCTTCGCTTCGATTCTTGCAAGACAATTCCAAGGTCACGCTTGGAAAAACTTAATATTTCATACGTTGTTACCTACCATCAAAAGTTCAATCGATATGAGCACGACACTTCTGTTGTGAAAACCTTCAACTACCCATAGAAAAACGTCACTTTTCGTGTACGAGTGTTAAGTAGTGAATGTATAAACCTCTCTTTGTTTGATTCCGTGAGGATTAGAATTTTTTCTTGCAAACAAAAATCTGGAGAGGTTTGAGAAAAGAAAAGTGATTTATAAAGATTTATCGTTTCTTTGGTGTGAAGACGTACCCTTTCATAGGAAATATTCTTCCATTTTTTAAATTAAAAATTTTAATTTTAGAAAATTTGAATCTTACAAACTCAAGACTGATGTTAATAACAAAAATCAGTGACAAACAATCGATGCTAAGAGCGATATAATTGCTATATCATCGGCTTAATTAACATAATGCGTAATTCCAGAGAGGAACTAAATTTAGTATAGGAGTTTTAAGCGCATAGCGCTGTTTAGCGCGATTTCTTAATCAGGCCAAGCAGCGGTTGTTGTCGAGATACGTGGAATCCAAGATGGTGGTCTAGAGGAAACAAATCACCCGAAAAATAACTGCAAAGAACTGTTTTGAAATATATTTCAAATGAAGAATATAGAAATAGATTAAAAATAACCAATATCAATCAAATAAGGAATATCAATATTATATAATAAAAAAACTATGTATTATAATATTATATAAAATACTAGGTGAAAAATGCCCGTTCTTCGCACGGGTTAAGTTTTAAAAACAAAAATTCATCTATTAGAACAATTATAATATTTTTTAGGGAGGGTAAAACCTTGTATGCAGTAGTATATCCAAAAATTAATTTTTTAAATGAATGTTCACATTATAAATAATTTTAAACAAATTGCAATTTGGCCTCAAAGTAAATAATAATTTAACAAAAACAAATATTTCAATGTAAGAAAGAAAATTAGCATGCTAAAGAGTAAATAGAAATGAATGAATGCAAATATAAATAAAACTTATTACAGAAAAGTGATAGCAGTAGTAAGTTTCTGCTATGGGGACGATGGGTAAAATAACCTGCAATAGATAAACTGAAAGAAAAAAATTAATGATGATAAACTGATTCACTAAATGCTATCATAAATAAGAATGATTAAGAAGCCTTCACCTGAAAAAATTAAATTAGTATTATATGAGGTATGGGTGCAATGCTATCTAACATCTCTGTAATACATCTAATATAGAGTAGTAAATGTAATTCAGTACTAAAAAAATTTAATTAGTATGAACTGAAATCAAAATCTACCTAAAACAGGTAAAACAGGTCCCCGTTGAAATAGTCCAGAACCAACAACAGTATTGAATGAAACAAATAATAAACCATGTTGCTAAAAAATTAATTATTGAAACAATACTTTTTTGCAATATTTCTATTAAAAATTATAATTTGATTGCAAAGAGCAAAAGAATGAGTACATACAATAAATAACTATAATGATAATTGAAATATATATATATATATATATATATATATATATATGGACAGTATGTGATAACATAAAATAGGCATATGATCTCCAAGAAACTATGTGAGGAACAGATTATCAGAAGCAACGTTAAACTATGATGGCATGAGATCGTAAAATCACTTCAACACAGAATTTTAAAGAAATCTGAAAGGAAAATATAAGAAAATCTTTTCAAGGTGCATCTTTTTTGTGTGCAAACATTTTTTTCGATTACAAATGACACAGTTTTCTCATTTTCAAGATTGTCAGAAGCAAAGTTATGTCACGACAAAAAATCTGGTCAACATTAAATTCGATGGAATTCAAAAGAAAATATTAGAATATTGTTTCAAGGTGCATCTCGTCATAGTTTCAGCAAATAACTTTTTGTTAAAAAAAAATTCTGATTTTTTTTCCATTTGAAACAAAGATGAATTCGTATAGGTCATAGAGACCATAAGGCAAAAGACAGTGACATGCAAAAAACATGGTACACTCTCGTTTCTCATAAAAAGGAAGCATTATCTTCACGATATTACCAACATGTTAATCGCAATTAATTTGAATTTAGTGTCATTTTCTTTCTGTTATACTTTAAGCAATTTTTTTTCTACAATGAAGAAAACATTGTGAAAATGCCGGTGAAGGAAGAACAGCAATAATCTTTATTTTCAACGATAGAAAATGGCATAGATATACGTATAAAACATGTAACATTTATATGTAAAAAATGTATGCAATGCATGTGTATGTATACAATGTGAAAGACAGATTGTCAGAAGGAAAATTACTTTGATGAGCATTTAATCACATCCATAGTTTCCGTGTTCATCGATAGTTTTTCAAACAAATGTTGTTTTTTTTGTTTTTTACAAACAAATTTGCATGATATGAGAACAAAAGCAGGCGAGAAGTGAAGGTGTAGTTTCATTGATTGTAAAGAAAACTCCTTTGATATTTGTGTCCTGAAAGGTAATCATGATCTAAGATTCTGTTTATAAATATCATCACAGATTGTTCCGCTTAAAAACTCTGTTTTGAACAAAAAAAACACATAACATAAAATCTTAAATATTTAAAATTGAAAAAGAAATAAAATAAATACATACCAAAGTAACCTTACATATAATAGAAATTATAATATTAATCCAAACCAAAAAGCTACTTAAGATAAATTAAGATTCGATTTTGAAGAAACTACCATAAGCAGCTCAGAACAAAAGATACATGTCAAAAAATCTTATATGTAAATATAAATTCTAATTTAAATCACAACATTAACAATCATTTAATCCCAATTAGTTTGAATTAAGTGTAATTTTCTTTAGTTATATTTTTCTACTTTTTTGTTAAAATGGAAAAACATGGAATTTGTCAATAGAAGGAAAAGGGTACATATTGGTGTAACCGTAACAAAATTTGCACCCCGATATCAAAATAACAGATTCTTATGTGTTTTATGTGAAGAAAAACAGTCAAATTTTGGTGAAAAAAGTGCCACTTTGACTGCGGTGACTCTAATACATAAGTATCAGGAAAAGCAGTATCCTTTTTCTTTTTCAATGGAAGGAAATGTTGGTGCCAATATTTTATCGCACCAATGCCAACGTTCAAAATAACTCGCCAAGTTGGCAACGCTGATTTCAAATGTGTTATATGCACTGAATTGGCAACCATGTGCTTCATTTCATGTAATGTTGCAATAATAATAGGTTGTGACAATATGTAAGAATCGAAATGTCATAGGAAGATTTTTTGGAACTTATGTATTATTGCAACAATTGTTAACTCTATTAATAACTCACTAAGATGGCAACCACGATTTCCTATGTGTCGCCTGCACTGAGTTGGCAACCATGTGCTTTGTTTCATATAATGCCACCAATAGGTTGTGATCATACTTATTTTTTTAACCAAATGATCATGCTATGCAGTTGGAAGTAGGCAAGAAGTACCGCTGAAATGTACTGATATAAGCTAAGTGGGCAATATGTACCGTCAAAGTGTACTGATATTCAAGTGATGATTTAGTTCCAAGCTTTACTTACTTTGGGGCCAACTACCTTTTGTTGCCATGATATCAACATCAGATTAATTGTAACTCAAATACATCCGTAGATTAATACCACCAACATGCAGGTTAGCGAGCATAAGGAAAAGCAACCGCACATACCCAAGGCCTTTACAACTGTTTAATACCAAAATCCGTACAAATGTTTTTTGTATTGTTGATTCTTTAAAAATAACAAAACTAAAAAAAACATGGGGGAAGCAAAAAGTTTTCAGATACAGCAAAAAGGTTCAGGATGATCAGAGAGAGTCAATTCTTAATCTTCATAGTACAGCCAGCATTAATCAGGAGCATAAAATGAAATAAAACATTTTACGGAAAGTAAATATCTTTAAAAGTGGCCAACACAATAAAAATGCCATTGAAAGCTGGGTAGTTGTTCCATTATTCAATCAGCATGCATTTTTTCAAACCACAAAAGTATAAAAGAAATATCTAAACAAAAATTACACAGATACATAAATTTAATGTAGTGGCTAGGCTTTAGTATCACCCACTCGCGTTGGTGGGGTAAGTGGCCGATTCGACAATCCAACTAAGTTTAGAATAAATCATTACCTGAATATCAGTAACACTTTAACGGTACACCTTGTCCACTTTCAATCGGAAAGCATGACCCTTCATTTTGAAAAAGCTGAACAAAAATAAGATCCTTTATTTATTTTGAATTTTCGGAAAAGGATAAATACGTTATAACACATCGAAAGTCGACTGTTGTCAAACGGTAAAACAAAATTTAGAAAAAACATTTTTTACGACGTTTTTTTCAAAAAACAAATGAAATTCCATCACAAAGAGTAAGAAAACGAATAAATACAAGCATAAATAGATATATGCATAGTAAAATGTGCTAAAATCCCTCAAAAAACTGCTCAAAACATTCATTTTTGCAGAGTTGACATGTTTGATGACGTCATATCCCGTTAAGCTGAAAAATCGCTTAAAAATTGAATTATAAAAAAAAATCTAAAGCAAATTTCGAAAAACCCTCATCGAGGTTAATAGCATAATGACCTACAGCTTTTACGTGCCAAGTTTCACACTTCTGGGTTGCTTAATTTGGCTGAAATAGCTGAAACACACAAACTCTTTCTTTCATATATTAGTATAGATAATTGATACATGTCAAGTAATGTATGTCTTTAAGATCTATCATTTAACCGTCGTATGCACGGTTAATTGGATCGGCATTCAAAAGAAGAAAATCGGGGTTTTGACTAAATTCATTTCCCCTTCGCAGGTTCATTCTCTAGCCCCAGTTTAGGTTAAAGATTTTAACCGGACTCAAAGTTGGTTTAGATTTAACCGCGCTTACACAGTAAGCGATTTTTCGAAAATTTATTAACAGTTATATGTTTGGATATTTCAGATATAGCAATGGATAAAATTTAGAAAATTTTGTTGGTTAAATTAATTATAATTGCATCACTAAATTATATTACAGAGAAATACGTTTAAAATGAAAATGCTTAAGATGAAATATCGATTAACACGAAATATACAACGGTCCCTATAAACTACTATGTATTTTCATGCATTTTTTCTCTTAACATGAAACAAAAATAGTTTAACACGAAAAAATTTCACTTCTGGGAATGAACACTTATGAAATGTTTGAGAAAGTTTATGTATTATTGTACTGCCCTACTGTATCATAGGAAAAATTCGTTGGAGTAACTGATGATAATTTGTGTACAGCCTCAATCATGATAGAGAAAGACATTTCGGATTTTAAATAAAGCTCAAAAAATATCATTGAGGCAAATTCCAACGACGAAAATGAAATGAATGATGCAGTTCCTGTTCCCTCGTCTTTCAAAATGATGAACATTATGAAAAGTATGTGCAGTTATTGAGACACACATTCCAAAGATGAAATGGATAACAAAATGGGTGACATCCGAACAAATGTTGACAATTTGATGCTAAAAGAGACAATGCAAAGAAAAATATCAGATTATTTTTCAAAAACTCAATAAACATTTTGTATTTCAAAAAACTTTAAAATTTTGTGTTAAATTTTATTTAGTTCTTGTGAATGTTTTTGTTCCACTGGTTTTTATTAAATACATGCTTATATACATTTCTATGTAGTCTAACAGACATTTTGTTGGAAGATATGTTTTTTTTTGCAATATCCCTTAACACGAAGAAATATCTCAGTTCCCCTCAGTTTCGTGTTAAACGTCTTTCTCTGTATTTAGAAAAAATTGGAATTTAGAAAATAGAAGAAAGTAAGCAGAAACGATGTATTGGTAGTGGTACCGAGTTCAAAAGTAAGAGTAGGTCACGAGATTTATTTTCACCAATGAGATGCTATCATTTACCGAAAATAGCAATTGAGTAACCGAAGTTTAATAAAAATAGTTGCGAATTGATGTTTTAAACCGATGGTAACTTTTTCTTAACTCAAGGTTTCATATTCCGGTTCATAGTGAATTAACAGACTTAAGAGCTAGAAAATATAGTTATAATTTTTAATAGAAATATTGCAAAAAAGTATTGCTTCAATAATTAATTTTTTAGCAACTGGTTTATTATGTGTTTCATTCAGTACTGTTGTTGGTTCTGGACTATTTCAACGGGGACCTGTTTTATCTGTTTTAGATAAATTTTGATTTTAGTTCATACTAATTAAATTTTTTTAGTATTGAATTACATTTAATACTCTATATTAGATGTATTACAGAATTGTAGATAGCATTCACCCATACCTCATATAATACTAATTTAATTTTTTTCAGGTGAAGGCTTCTTAATCTTTTTTTATTTATGATAGCATTTAGTGAATTAGTTTATCATCATTGATTTTTTCTTTCGGTTTATCTATTGCGGGTTATTTCGCCCATAGTTCTCATAGCAGAAACTTACTACTGCTATCACTTTTCTGTAAAATTTTATTTATATTTGCATTCATTCATATCTATTTACTCTTTAGCATGCTAATTTTCTCTTACATTGAAATATTTGTTTTTGTTAAATTATTTTTTTCTTTGAGGCCACATTGCAATTTTTTTAAAAATGATTTATAATGTGAACATTCATTAGAAAAAAATATTTTTAATTTTTGGTTGTACTACTTCTTTCATACAAGGTTTTACCCTCCCTAAAAAATATTATAATAGCTATAATAGATGAATTTTTGTTTTTAAAACTTAACCAGTGCGAAGAACGGGCATTTCAGCTAGTATAGTAAATATAATGACGGTTCTTTTTTCATTGTATAGATGTATACAAAATGCAGATAAAAATTCATTGCTGAAAAAGTTTACGTTTTGCTCCCCCAATAGATATTTAGTTAAGGGGATGCGGATACTACAATAAAAAAAATTAACAAAATACAAGCCTCCAGAAATAGTCAATCAAATGGGAAATTAACCTCCAGTAGCTTCAAAGACATTTGCTCGAAAAATAATTACAAGAATTGCTTCCGCTATGTATGAGCACCACGGAAGTATTTTGTTATATTTTAGTGATTACAATTGCGTTTTAATACTGAAACACGTATCGTATGTTGTTTTCCCTGCAGTGATATACTCCTCGCAAAAAATTGAGTTTTTCAGGGAAAGTGCGTTTCCTAGCATGAATTGGGCTTTGGGAAGCCTAGTGGTTAAATCATCGGACCCCAGACCGGAAGGCATGGGTTCGATGCCCGATGCCACCAAATACCCTCCGAGTACACACGGAGTATGGACTCGTTCAATCAGTGAATCCGAAAGTGTTGTGAGCGAACGCAGTAGAAACCACGGGTGCAGGGGACTGGAGAATATTTCCCTCCCCTCCAGTTCAATGCCTAAATTGTGGAGGTAGAGACAGGTGGTGTCGCCATTTATCGTGTAAGAACCGAGCCAAATCGTACTGTCACCTGCATGGTCACCTACAAAGCTAAAAGCTAACGACAGGCGTTCACCTAGCAACTTGCAACGGTTAATTGCGTGGGCCTCGATCTGACATCGTCAGACAGGTGGCATTAGAAACAACAACACACACAACACTTGAATAATATTATGGCAACCCTAGAAGATAGATGCAGGATTACCAGATTGGTGAATTTATTGTCCTTAGCGACAGATTTACCACAAATTTGGTGAAAAGTGATATCGTTCTGGAACCATCGAAAAGTCTCTTAAACCAATCCTTCTGGATATTTCCATAAGATTATGTAAGATACCTTTGAGACAATGGTCGAGTTAATCGAGTTCAGAATCTGCTTGTGCGTTGTCTACAAGTGGAACTGTTCTAGAGAGCTGTGAAGCTTGTTTATAACGCGCGCGAGTGCGTTTTTCTATTATTGTAAAAAATCTGTTTCAATATTTCTTTGTGTATATACGTCGATTTGTCTTCGTATAGTCATGTGTTCGTCTTTGTCCGTTAATAAATTAGTTAATATTCAATTAATTGGGAGTTTGTCGCATTCATTCCTTAATTTTAGAAAATCTCCTTTAAAGAATAATAAACTAGGATATATATTACGCGATTAAAACTGAACTAGGGATTCACAAGGACATATTTTACTAATAAATAAAATAAGTACTCAATCAAAAGGCATTTTTATATAGTTCTTAATAACTAACGAATCAATTTGGTCTACTATTCCTACCACTGCATACGAAAGACAACAGCTTAATTTTGCACAGTTATAAAAAGGCACTTTAATTGTATATTAGGTTAGACAATACTCTAAAAATGACGTTTCTTTTTGCATTTTTCTGTGTACAATATAGTTGGAAAGCTTTCCCCTAAATTCTACTGAACGGATAAATTAGTTTTTAAGATATTTGAAGTTTTCTGAATTTAGGTTTCAGTTTCGGTTACATTTTAAAGCATTTTTCCATTCTTAAATTGAATTAATTACAAGTATTTTTGAGCACAATCAATTTTTTCAATGAAATGGTAATCAACTTCAATTTTCACATCTAAAGTCATTTCTGTCTGTTTATATACTGAGATTTTTGAATTCTCATAGTTACTTAGCAAAGCTTGATTTTAAGTCTAATATCTATATATATAAAGGAGAAAAGCGACTCACTGACTGACTGACTGACTCATCACGATACCTCCGGAACTATTCAACCTACAGACTTGAAATTTGGTAGACATGTTCTTTTCATGAAGTAGAGATCCGCTAAGAAGGGATTTTTCAAAATTCAAACCGCAAGGGGTGTTACAGGGGGTTAAGGGGCGTTATAAATAATTCTTTCCATTTTTAAACTATACGACGAACAATCTTGAAATTGGGTAAGCAGATTCCTTTTATATAGCAACGATCCGCATCAAAATGAGTTTGATGAAAATCGGCCCCCAAGTGGCGTTGCGGGGGCTTAGGGGGCGTTATCGATAATTATTTGCATTTTTAAACTATTAGACGCACAGTCTTTAAATTTGATAAATAGATTCCTTTCATAGATTAGAGATCAGCTACAAGATGGGTTTTGGGAAAACAGCCCCCAAGTGGCGTTGCGGGGGATTAAGTGCGTAATGGATAAATATTTCGGTTTTTAAACTATTAAATCTACCTGCATGAAAATTGGTAGGCATGTCCCTTTCAGGGAATATAGTAAAAGTAAAACGAAAATCGACCCCCAAGGAGGGTTGCGAGGGGTCAAGCGAAGTTGTAGAAAAAAATTCATGTTTGTGAATTGTTAGACCCACATACTTGAAGTTGGTTACGCATGGTTTGTTTTGTTGAACAGGGATCCACAAAGAATGTATTTGAGGGAAATGAACTCCTGGGGGAGCAAGGGGTTACTGGGGCGTATTGACAAAAAAATCCTGTTTTCGAACTACAAGGACTATAATAATAGAATTTGGTTTGCCTTTTTCTTTTGTTGAATTGAAATCCGCTAAAAACGGTTGTTTTGGAAAAGGACTCTCAACGAGGTTACGGGGGGGGGGTGTATTGATAATAAACATTTCGTTTTTGCTCTATTAGATTTACACTTGAAATTTGCCGTGCATGTTTATTTTACGGAGTAGAGATCCACTGTGAAAGTTGGTTTTGTGGAAATCCACTTGGTTATACGGTTACAAAAGTGCAAACATCATTCTATACTTCAATTTTAGAGATTATTAGAAAATACAAATTAGAAGTTCTGTCCTTTTTTTTTATCAAGAGGTGAGAGTTACAGGTATAAGTATATTTTTCAATACAATCGGATTCTTAATACTAGGACTTAGATATCAATAAATTATATATATATATATATATAAAACATCATGAAATACCCAACAAAGCGGGTGGGTAACGACTAGTATATATATAAATGTAAAGATCCTCATTAATTTAATCTTTAATAGCTTTTGATTTATGTATGATCCATTCCCTTTGGACCCATGTTTAATTAATAACCTAGCTAGCCACCTAACGGCCACCTTTTGAATTAACTGCATCTGTCCACTCACCCAGCTCATGCGATTTCCCAATTACTATAAATACCGAGATTTCTGGAGACCCTTTCCTTCCGCTCTTTTTAGCGCGTTTTTCACTTAGTGTAAAAAAAGCGCTATTAGGACGCAAATTTCATCTTCGTCTTCGGCCTCGTCTACATTCCATATTTTGTCGTACCTTTTTCTCAGCCAATAATTAACCGATTGACCTCGGGTTTTCGGCATTGGGTCGCATTTGTGCCCTAGATGAGCCGAATCATATTTAAATTTAATAATTTTAAAAATGTTTATTTTTTTTAAAAAAATTTAATTTTTTTTTAAAAAAAAATTTTAGGTATAGTACTACTTTCTGTTAGTAAAAAGTTCATTAGTTGCATTATTGAAAAATACAACATGTGAAAAACGCTCTAAAATTACTTGGCCATGCCAATGATTGATATCTTGTTTCTTTAACTGCTCGCCAAAAACATGTCTTTGTCGCTGCTGCTTGCTGCTTCTGCTATTTTTGTGTTCGTGCCTTTATTGATTAATTATTCGAAATGATATTACATTTCATATATTTGTGACCATGAATTAAAGAAGATTGCAACTATTCCAAAAGAAGTTTTCTGTCTATCAAGAAACAACCAACATACATACCCATCGGTAAATCTACATATAAAGAGCCAACACCGGCCACGCTACAAAATAATTCGCCACAAATACTATATATGTATTTGTTTTTACACATAATTTATATATATAACTTAGAAGCTTTTTACTTTGTACTCATTAAATTTTTCCTGTTGATAAAACGCGACGATCAAAACTTTCTCCGATTGCTATGAGAATATTTGGAAAAGATAGAATACTACAGAAAATGATACATCTAAAAACCAGCGTTCAATTGATACTACAAAGAGACTTCCGAATATATTGCAGATTATAAACTGTATATTTGCATGATGTACCAAACTCATTATAGTGCTACAATATAGTATTCTAAAGTCGCGCAACAAAAAACGAACTAGTTAATAGATGTCATGTACAAACTTGATGATTTTTTTACTTTACTTATTACATCATTATTATTTTGTATAAACGTCTTGAGTTTCAAAATTTGGTGGAAAATATTATGTAAAGGAGAAACGGAATAATCTCTGCCATCGTAACAAATGCTATCAATATTATGTAAACACATATTTTGAATTTTATATGTATATAATCTATCATATTTAACTGCAGTAGTGTTTTAATGAATATAAGTTAGAAAAAAAACATACTTAATCTTTATGAGAGTGTTCGTAAAGGTGGCAGGTATAATTACTCGTTCAGGTTTTTTTTTTAAAAAAAATAATTTATTCGGAATCAAAAGCATAATGCACTCTATTGTAATAAAAAGCAAACATAAAATATGCTTCCCAAAAAAATAGTAAAATAATAATTTGGATCCGTTATTGTGGATACGCATACCACTAAAACAAAAGTCCTCAACGTGGGCGATAACGGCCCCTTGCGGGCGTTTGAGGCCTTCAGGGGGCAGTAAAAGACCCAGAGAAAATTAGGGAGCGTTGAGATGGCAAGGAAGGGCTTGGGCAGATTAACAAAATATAGTCTAAAAAAGACTAAAAAAAACACGCTGATAATGTACTAACAACATTAAACTTTAATACTGTTTACCTTACTTTGACTGTATGTATTTAAATCATTTCTCTAAATCACACGTACGAAAATTCACATGTTTCGGTAGTTCGGGAAGTGGATGAAAAACTTAAGGATTACATTACATTCAGACCTACGTTAAATTGAATGATAGAGTGAATTTCTGTAGGGGGGGGGGGATGCACGTGTTATCTTTGTCTGGGAGCAATAGTAAAAATGTTTTGTCCATTGAATTTCATTACGAATATTATCCAAGAAACATAATTAAATATGTTAACCAGGAATTAACGTGTGATTCTTTAAAGGCTGAAACTGTCAATTTATATTTATTTGAAAGCAAAAGATTACTCTCTATGAATTACTTCGTATCATCAAAAACCCAGCCTGTGTGTATAACAGATAAGCTAAAACTTTAATTCCACTCTTTTAAATGAAGAAGAAATTCAATAGCGTTTCAATTCCAACAATATCCTACCTATGACTAAAATACATAATATATTACACATTTAAATACATTTATGGCAATAGCTATTTCAGATTCGCAAGTAAAAAAATTGGGCTTTAGAAAAAAAATTAAATTAAAAAATACATTCTATTAGTAATAGAATATTTTTTAAAAATTAACTTTTGTTTTCCCCATGTATTGTGTACACTCTTATTTCTTTAGAGTGGAAGGGGGCGGTATCGAAGTATTCACTAAAAAAGGGGGGGGGGCGCTAGTTCAAAAAAGGTTGGGAACCTATGCACTAGAACATATATACACCTATACCATTCATCATCGTCATTTGAATTTAAGGTGTTGGCATCTACATATGACTAAACATGCACAGATTGGGTCGAAATTATTCGAGTCTCGAATCTGAGATCACGGTACGGAAATTGGAAAAAACACAAATTTTTATAAACTGTCTAACAATATTAAAAAAAGAGCTTTACAGGCATTATTAGTTTTTTTTTTTTTTTTTTGTACTTTTACAAACTTTTCTCAGACTTTTTAAACGTTAAAAGTAATACTTAAAAAAAATTTCGAGTTTTTTTTCAGACTCAGCCATAAAAATAATTATTAAATTTCAATAAGGAAATAAATTTTCAATTACCAACTTTTTTTCTCAATAATCTAAGAAATGGAAATCACTGAAAATAACTAAAAATAATTAAAAATTGAGTATATTTTATAAACAAATTCTTTTTATTTTTTAAAATTTAAAAATAATAGTGGCCTGTGAAACTGACTCTTTACTTTCAGAATCAATTTAATAATATAATCCGAAAGCAAAACATTAATTACTTTAATATAACTGTCTCCGAAAATTTTTTTAGTCATAACCTCCTTCAAAAAACAATCTTAAATATCCACTCTTAGTCACTATTTTAATTATGCCAATATATGGAAAAACGACCCTTACATATTTATGCCATTCTCATGCACATTCATACAGAGACATACTTGAAATATGTCCAGCTCCCCGCCCCTCATTCATTTCTGATGAGGTGGTGGTGGGGTGGAGAATCTCTCGGATTTAGAACACTCACAAAAGCAACTTTCATTCTCTTTCCCAAGCCTGAAGCCTGACAAGTGTTTCTTCGTCGTAGAGGCAAGCACTGGCAGGCTTCGTTCTTTTGACAAAAAAATTATTCGGAAAATATGACCGAGGAGAACAGTCCGGGCATGATCGTTTACGACGAATCGTTGGGTTCCGAGACCAGTCCCGGACCTGAGCTGGATAACTTGTTCGATGATCCCTTGCTGTTGGGCGAAAACTTTTGCTCGGAAGAAGAATCTGCGTTTTTCGGTACGTAGCTTGTTCTTTTGATGGGTGGTGAAATATTTAAAAAGACACATGGTATATCTTTTGCATACACATGTATTTTAAAACATATGCGATTGCGCTTAAGGTATTCTACTACTGAAGAGAATTTTTTTTTTTAAAAAATGGAGGTATAGAGATTTTTTTGTGGTTTTTAGATTTGCTTAGTACATTTTGAGAAAAATATGCTAAAATTAAGAATAGAAAAAGAAATTATCATTACTGAAATGGGTAAAAATCAACAAAACGCAATATAAACGCTGCCCATTCTGTACCAAAAGTTTACAAACGAATTTTCAATTTTTCACTGTTGATGTGTTGCTACGTTATTCATTTTTTAAATGACCTCCAGGATAAGAAATAATTTAATTTTTACAAAATCTAGAGTACTTTACCTTAGTTATTATATGAAATTGCTTAAAAAAATAGTGATTATAGTTATTTAAGGGATTATAAATTTTGTAATGAAACAGTAATTGTTAAATCTGAAGGTTAAAACACTTCTACTGTTATACGGAACATACACCAAAGAATTTCCCACAATTAATTATTTTCAAAACTTTTTTTAGCAATCGCTGTCCCCGTTTGAGTGTTTTCAAAAAATCACATTTCGAGTAAAACGCGTTTTAATGTGTGACATCTTGCTTAAAGTAATGGCATTTGTTTTTACTAAAACACTAGTAGTTTTTGTTCTCGTGAATGGGTATTTTTATAAATCTAATAAGATGGCCTATAAAATAAAATCATAAAAAAATTTGTCAATTTTTGGCAAAATTCCCAATTTTAGGGTAGTCGGATACCTTAACCCGTTCTTAGACTTAGCATATCCGTTGAGGACTTAGCTGAGACGTGAATTAATTTTGTCTCTAAAGCAGTGATTCTCAACTTTTTTTTGCGGTACTCTTTTAACAGCTTCAAAATTTGACGGCACACTAACAAAAAATAAGTTTACGGTATCCGACTACGTTTGAATCCATGATTTTCCAAAAGCGTACAAACACAATTTTATGTAACTTAGATTAGAATAGCATGTATAAAATTGTTTTAAGAATATTATGACAATAAAAAATTGTTTAAATGCAATATTTTGGCAAAAAATGAGCTTAAAATTACCTATGTTCAAAACATTCGCCTTTTATGAAAAAATGATTCGATAATAATAATATTTTGTTTATACATAACCAAGACTTCTCCAGAAAGCTTGAACTAGGAGTTTTGAAAAATCGCATTATTTTCAAAGTTATTATCGATTGAAATAATTACCGGTGGGTTTTTTTTTTTGTTAAAATTTCTCCACTCTGTTATATTAAATGTAGATAAATCCACTTCTAAGTTATTTAGTTCAAAAATCTTAGTTCTGGCTCAGTACAGAGGTCGGCGCTATAGATAGTCAAAATATTACTATTATTATAGAAGCATTTTCCGTAAAAGGAGAATGTTTAGAAAATAGGTCATTCACTGCTCATTTTTTGCCAAAATGTTGCACTTAAATAATTTTTTATTGTAAAAATAGTTTAAAAACAACTTTATAGGTGTATTCTAATAAGTATGGCACTAAATATTAAAAAAAATATTCGTTTGTACGATTTTGCAAAATCGCGGCTCCGAACGTGGTTGGAAACCTTAAAAGAATTTTACTTACCTATAATCTACTAAGTAAAACAATTTATGATAATAACATTTGATGTTAAATTAAATAATATGTACAAAAAAGCCAACAAAATGTTTATCGAGTAGTTAATTATAAGAATACATTTAATGTGAAATTTGAGCTTCATGATTTTTGATAATTTCCTTTTTATTTGGTTCTAAAAATGATAATGCTGCTCTAATTTCACCATCTACATTTAAAAGACACTATCTTTTTTCAGGTTAATATTTGTTAATGCTGAAAATCCGAATCCACACAAAAACAATGTAGAGGATTGTAACAACATTCTTAAAACCTTTTTGGCTATTATGAGATAATCGCCTCTAATTTTAATACAGAATCAATTAATTGGCTCATCCGAATGTTTTGGAATTAAACCTTGATTATTGCAGAACGAAATTAATTTTACCTCTTCATTCAAAATTAATTCATGTACATATGTATCCATTATCAAAAATGGATCACGAACCAAATCAATTTTTTAATCTAAATTTGAGTAATATGATGTTAAGTCAGAGTAATATTTAAAAAAAAATGGTGTCACACTTCAAAAATTTGGTGGCACACAAAAGTGCCGTGGCACAGTAGTTGAGAATCGCTGCTCTAAAGTAACAAAGACAAAAAATTGTACATTGAAAATTCCATCAAATTACAAATGAAGGAAATTCCCCCTAATTTACCACAGCAAATTATTTATTTCTCTGAGGAGCATAGTACAATATATAAAAAAATCTGATTTAATTGCTTTTACATTTTTTTGTGACTATTGCATATGGATTACGTAGAACAGTTTTTATTCTCAAAATACTACAAAAGACGAGCCATTAAATTTTTAAAGATAAGTTTTAAAATTTATGAATGGATTTTAAAATGTTACTCCCACACTAATTGATGTACACGCGTGAAATTTGATTTACAAATGTCAAGCTAATGCATAGCAAAAGTTAAAATGGGATATTTGTAAGAAAAACCTTTTTTTCTAAATGCTTATTGAAAACTAATGCGTAAATACTATATTCAACAGGTTTTTTTTAAAGAATAAGTATTGCTTTGGTTTAAAAACGCATATCTCAACTTTTATTACAAGTATTAATAACAACAGGTAAAAAAAAAAAAAAATTCAAAGCCTTTGGCATAACAGAGAAAATGTCTTAACATTTTTAATGAAGGTAAATGAATTTATTTTTTCAATTTCTACAACAGTAGAACGTCGTTTATCCGAATCAATTGGGATTGGACACCGTTCGGATACACGATTGTTCGGATAACCGAAAACAGAAAAACAGAATGCGATCCATGCAGTATATGAAAGCAGACACTATACGAATACTGAAAATCCTCATACGCGGGAAACGTGATTGAAGAAAAAGCAAAATAGGTGCAAAATGTCACAATTTTACCTTGATTGTGGAAAATAATCACTTATTTTTCTCTGTACCATGGTACACCTTCGTTTTTTCGCTGCAAGGTCTCCGATTCGCTTGAGCAGCAGTATTTGAGTAAGACAGCACTCGGATTGTTGTTCGTACTACTCCATAGCTGTCTCTAATGCAGAAACGCGTCAGAATTTTATCGTCCCTTGCTACTTTCGTTGTTGTTGCTGTCCTCGTCTTCATCCATTTCATCGTCGACAGGGTGGGATTCTTCTTGTACGGAAGTCCCAATCTCGTCATCATTTAGTATTTGAAACCCAGTCTTCTGCATCGCATGCCATCCTGGTTTCTACATCAACAAAACTCAACAAAAGAGCACGTATACACCCCTCACAAACTGACCTAATATTCCATGCAGATTTTTTCTAAATCACATAACTGAAATTCCCTAAATATCCCTCACCTTGGGTTTTCCCGACAATTTTGGCCTCATACGAAACAACTGTTCATCATTGCAATGTTCGAAAATTTATCCGGACTTTGGTTCGGATATTTGTCGCTCCGAGTAATAAAGGTTCGAATAAACGACGTTCTACTGTATTAGTTCAGTCTCTCTATATATTTATATATTTATCTTGTTCAAATTTTCAATCGTTAATAAAATACTTTCTATTAATCCAATCACGTGCAATTAAATTTTTTAACTTGTAGTGGATGACACTTGACGTTAATAATTTTTTCAAATATCAATTAATTGATTTATTTTAATTATAGGATAATCGCCTCTAATTTTAATCCAAATGAAGTATAAACACTCTTATGAATGCTTAGAATTTTAATCTCGATTATTACCATTTGAAATTAGTTCTTCCTCTTCATTCAAAGTGTATTCATTTACAGATGCATCGGATCACAAATGGATTACGAATCCAATCCAATTTTTTTATATCCAGCTATCCACGAAAAGATAAGTTTAATTTCCCTCGAAAGCCCCTTGGTTTCTTTCTATAAAACGTCGGAATGATTCGGTTCCAGTTTTTACTTTTTTTTCCACGGATTTTTTTAGTAATTTTAAGAAAATTTGGCGGCACACTTTAAGAATTTGATGGCACACAAAAGTACCACGACACAACGGTTGAGAACCACTGCACTCGCACTAAATAATATCTAGCACCATAAGAATTTAGAATATGCGTAAATCAAAGAAAGAAAATATCAGTGCCCGTACAATGTACGGGCAAACCGGTTGCGGTCAACTTTTATTAGATCGTACGATGTACGGGCAAAACTGCTAAGAGGTAATGAACTAGTCTGTGAGAATTAAAGTGATTTAAATACTTAAAACATATGTAACTGATAAACATCTTATTTTGTCTCAAATACAACACTTCATCATACTCTTAAAGGTAACTGAGGGAGTCGAGTGGACATCAGTCAAGAATTTGTGGGCGGTGCTATTCTTGCCAAGTTATGTGAAAATATTTAAAAAAATTTATAAAAATATACTGTGTTTGTAAAAAATGCAACACCATGAAGGAATCATCAGAATTAAATGAAACTTAATGCACAAACGACTTGTATTAGTACAAATAAATGACGAAATTTTCAAAGGAAAATATATATATTAAGTGTCCGGAATCAGTATTTGGTGTAGCCACCACGCGCTGCAATAAGTGCTGCTATACGACGTGGCATGGAGTCAAACAGATGTTGAATGTCTTCTTGTGGAAAAGAATTCCATATTGCTTGTATACGCAGCAAAAGTTCATTTTTTGAAGCTGCAGGACATGGATCACGAGCAAGACGCCAACCAACCAAATCCCACATGTGCTCAACAGGTGACATATCCGGCGAATAAGCAGGCCATGGAAGAAGTTGCATGTGTTGGGCTGAACAGAAGTCTCGAACAGTCTTTGCAACATGTAGGCGTGCATTATCCTGCTGAAAGATAGCTCCAGGGATGCCTTGAGGCAAGGGAATGACTTCGGGGCGTAGCCCTTCACGGACGTACCTGTTGCTATTGAGATTACCCTCAATTCGTAGCAAATTGAATCTTCCATGATATAAAATAACACCCCAAACCGTAACTCCAAATGTTAGGCCCCTATATCGTTTGATAACGCACTCTGGAAGGCAGCGTTCATCAGCATAGTGTCTAACATGAATGCGGCCATCATGGTCCTACAAATTGAAGCGTGATTCATCTGAAACGACAACTTGGTGCCAATCAGCTTGTCAGGCTGTGTGCTCATGAGCCCATTGCAGACGCAGCCGTCGATGGTTTACCGTGAGGGGGATCCTGTATAAAGGCACCCTTGCACGTCGACGAATTGACGAAGCCGACATTAGTACAAATGTAGCAGTAGACCAACGGGCTGCCAACTGCCTGGAAGAAGCTGTACGGTCATTCACCACCATGCGGTGCAGGTGTCGATCGTCGCACGCTGACGTCAGCTTTCGTCCTCCACTGCCAGTTTTTTTAGTTGTTCGGTGCTCGTCGGTCCACTGCTTTCAAACTCGCATCACTGTGAAACTGTTCCGCTGGACACGAGCTCCTATTGCAAGATAGGAAAATCCTACTTCTCGAATGCCAATAATCATCCCCCGTTTAAACTCCGTACGTTGTTGGAATTTCTTCTTATTTCATCGTGGAGGCATACTTAGGTCTCACTAAACGTTAACCGCTAACATATAATCATTAATTATTTTCAACGTTCCGCTACAACCCTCTATTTATAAGCTTTCAGCATCAGTTCAGAGGGCGCTGCGCTTGCAACGCATGCGTGGTGGCTCTGAAACTTTACTATTTTACGTAACATCCTATAATTGATAGTTGCTGCAAAGTTCATTTAATTCTGATGATTCCTTCATGGTGTTGCATTTTTTTACAAACTACAGTGTAACTTAAGAATTTACCGGAATCTATAGCCACGTAAGCCTAATAATCATGGTCATTAACTCGTGATCGACATTGTCCAATGTCTAATCACTGATTCGAATCATTACCCCACTGAAAACTCACAGTGTTGCGGAGCTGAGCTGATGCACTTTCAATCTCTCTAGGCTCAGTCCTCACGTTAGGGGTGGTGTGGAATTTTGTAGAGGGAGGTGCTTCCTTGGGTGTGTCTCATTGTCCTTACTTGTCTAGGATCAAACTTACGAGTTTCGTAGACCAGTAGCCCTCGTGCTGCTTTGAAACGCGACGTTGGAGTAAACAACCTTAAATAATCAACTAGTTCTCTCTACAAAAAGAACTAGTAAAAATATGGAAAAAAAATAATAATAACAATAAAGTAAAACTAGTTAAATTATGAGTGTATATATAGAATCATTTACAAAATAAGTAAATTAATTTTATCGCCATTTTACATAAGTTAACGAGCTTTTTTGCATATGAAAATATGCAATAACACTTTTTTCATTCTTTAATATTAAACACACATCTCTCTAAAGTTAGTTTCTAACAAAGTTAGTTATCTACACATCAAAGTTTTATTACATTATAGAAAATAAAATCATCCATTTTAAATTATGAGGCAATTAGTGTGGGTTAATGAGATAATAAATAATTAACCCCTTAACCGGTTCGTCCTTACATCGCACGGGCTAATGAAAGTTGGCCGCAAACGGTTTGCCCGTACGCTGTACGGATAATGATATTTTCTTTCTTTCTTTGACTTGAGCGTATTTTTAATTTCTATGGAAATATTATTTGTGCTAGTGTTTTGAAAAGGTCATGCAGTTTGATTATGGTACTAAAATGTTTTTCATCCGGCATTTTCTTTGGGATTAAGAAGTGAATTTTTCTTTGATGGAGGCAAGAATATAAATCCTAAAAATTTGTGTTCTACTGTATGCTATGCTTTTGCATTCAGTCCGGCGGCTTAGAAAACTGTGGATAACGCAAACGGTACTTTTTTTGCGAAAAGATGAATTAAATTTGGATATTGATTCAAAACTGTTTACTTATTATTTGGATTATTCTTCAGAGGAACATACAAACTTTTTCACACACATAAAGCCCTCAACCGTTTGAAAAAGTTGAACATAAAAATGTTTCTAGATACATGAAAAATTCTTCATGGTATGCAGAATGTACTTACAAAAAAAAACTTAAAGAGATTTTTTGTTCCAGAATTGTAAAATAAATTATGGTGTAGTGGTGTAAAAACTTTAAAATATTAAACTAAAATTCTCTCATTTTCCCATTTTATTAAATACAGTGCTTAGTTATACGCAATAAAAAATGTGCCCTTTTTGAAGCATTTTGGATTTTTAAAAAATGACCAGTTAAGGTATCCGACTACCCTAAAATTGTGAATTTTGCCAAAAAATGACAATTTTTTTATGATTTTATTTTCTATGCCATCTACTTTATAAAAATACCAAGTTTATCATTTTCCGTTCACTAGAACAAAAACTACACGTGTTTTAGTAAAAGCAATTGCCATTACTTTAAGCAAGATATATATGTCAAACTTTAAAACGCGTTTTACTCGAAATGTGTTTTTTTTTAAAATACCCAAACGGGGATAGCGATTGCTCAAAAAGTTTTGAAAATAATTAACTGTGAAATTTTTTGTGTAAGTTCTGTATAATAGTAGAATTGTTTTAACTTTCAAATTTATCAATCCCTGTTTTATTACAAAATTTACATTCCCTTATGTGGATATAATCACTGTTTTTTAAGCAATTTCATATAATACCTGAGATAAAGTGCTCTAGTTTTTGTAAAAAAGAAAATATCTCTTATCCTGAAGGTCATTTCAAAAATGAACAATATAGCAACACAATAGAATGAAAAAATTGAAAATTTGTTCATAAACCTTTGGTACAGAATGGACCGCGTTTATGCTATTTTTTGTCAATTTTTACCTATTTTTCCCATTTTAGTAATAATAATTTATTTTTCTCTTCTTAATCTTACCACATTTTTAAATTGGCTAAATAAATTTAAAAGTAACAAAAAAATCCCCATATCTCTATTTTTTTAAAAATTTGTCGCAACCAGTCGGATACCTTAAGGGATTAAATCAGCTTTTCTCAAACTGTGGGGCGTGATATCTCTATGTGGGAGGCACGAGCATATTGAAAAGTCAAAAATAAAAGATTTAAGATAATTAACTAAAAGGAAGCAAAACAAAATACATTCTGACATAAAAATTAAATACATATTTACGCCGATATAATAAATATACTTTCAAATGTATCAGTAGTGTTCAGTGTTTTTGAAAATCAGTTTATCAATACTAAATAAAAAAATAAGTTTAATAATTACTAGTGCCTCTCATGGGCTTGTCATATAGAAAATTTAATACTTTTCTTGAAAATTGTGGTATGGTATATAATTAAAGTCGCATTCTAATTTTACATCAAAGCTCATTTTTTTATTGCATTCAATATATTGTTATTGTTTGGGGGGGGGAGAAAATTATGATTGAAAAATGGGTCGTAAATATTGAAAGTTTGAGAAGCACCGGGTTAAAGAGTAATTTAATCTTGTTCTTATTGTGTATAAAAAAAGTCCTAGATTCTGAAGAATACTATGGAATCGAATAAAAAGTACTTAATTGTATTTTAATAAATTTTG
This sequence comes from Trichonephila clavata, assembly GCA_019973975.1. Taxonomy (NCBI): domain Eukaryota; kingdom Metazoa; phylum Arthropoda; class Arachnida; order Araneae; family Nephilidae; genus Trichonephila; species Trichonephila clavata. Next base: position 130,009 of record BMAO01021322.1, read on the forward strand.
ACATCTGAAAAACTATTCATGAGTTTAATAATTATACATGTATAACAAATTCTTCAATTTTTATATTTTCTTATTTACATAACATCATCGTTTGTTGTTTTATGATGCGCGTCACACATTAATTCAGAATGAATAATAATGCTCGCAAGTAAGATATGCTTATTAGAAGAATAAAAGACTCATCCAAGCCATAAGTCACTTCAATCATTAATCGTTCATGCTTATCGAATTACATTATAGCTCGGTCAAATAAAAATATAATGAATTATGCAGAACAATAACACGGAATTAAATACACTTGGCGTTAAATTATTTTCCCATATTGATCAGCATAACAAGGAAACTCATACTTTTGCAATTACAAGAATTTGTTGTTGTTTTTACTTAAAAAAGAGAGAGGAGTTACGGTTTACCAAGTGTTATGCAATAGCTTATTATTTCATTATAATTTTTTTTACTCATGCGGGGAATATTCGAATTCTTAAAATATGAGTACAATCTTGTTGTGTGTCAATGCACTTATGCATCAATCGGATGCATCC